>VUQG01035785.1:0-25522 GCA_015106755.1 Etia nguti
TTTTGAGATGGAACAGGCTGCAGACTGAACTCCTAGTGTCCTTCTACCGTGCCACTATCGAGAGTGTGCTGGTGCACGCCATCCCTGTGTGGTACGCTGGTTGCACAACAGCTGACAAGAAGAGACTACAGAGGGTCATCAGAACTGCAGAGAAGGTGATCGGTTGTCCACTCTCCTGCCTGGACTTAATTGCCAGCTCAAAATGTCTCTCCAGAGCCAGGGCAATTATAAAAGATCACCTCCATCCTAACCACCACCTCTTCAACATCCTGCCCTCTGGAAAAAGGTTCAGATCCATCAGGTGCAAAACCAACAGACTAAAGAACAGCTTCTACCCGTGGGCTGTCAGAACTATTAATGCAAACTAAGAGTGTGAACAGACTTCTCCAATACAACCACTCTGACACTGCTATTATGTTGCTGCCATCCCATGTGCAATATCTTAGTCTTTCCATGTTCTGTGCAATATTTTTGGTCTATGTGCAATATTTTTGGTCTATGTGACCATAGCCCCTCCACCCTTATTTATTTATTTATTTATTTATTCATTTATTTATTTATTATATTATATAACTGCCCTTGTACACAGCCCCACAATGTTTCTGTTTCAATGCTTCTATGCATACACCATGTATATAGTTCACTCACATATACGTATACATATATATTGCTTTTTTTCCCTCGTTGTGTATTGTTTTCTTTACTTTTGCACCTTTGTGGTCCAGCTACCCAATTTCGCTGTGCAAGAAACCGCACAATGAAAATAAAAGCTCTAAGTCTAAGTCTAAGTCTATTAGGTATGCCACTGGTGTTGTTAAATATTGTTGATATGAATAAGACGTAGGATCTTTTCTAAAAATATAAAATACTTTTATATAATAAATTAGACATTGTTTAATACCTGCAGGAATGCACCGCTGTAAACCTAAACTGTATTTTTATATTTCACATTAATATAAAATACCACTTTATAAATTTGAAGTGTGTGTGCGTGTTATGTAATAGCCTCTGTGTGTCATCTTAGATGTGATGTCATATCTGAGCGCGTGCAGCAGCCGAGAGCAAGAAGAGGAGATTCATTCTGCTCCAGTGGCTTCTCATCCACGCACAAGAAGAGATGGGGATGACAGGAGAGAGACAGAGAAGGGAGAACAGAAAAATCTGTAAGGGAGTGAGAGACAAAAAAGCAAACAGGGATTGTGGGAAGTGGAGGAAGGCTCCTGGGAGAGAATAGTGAGGAGGAAGTCAGAGATTAAAGAAGTAGATGGAGGACCAGATGAGTAAGTAGGCATAGAGGAATAAGTGAAAGCCACAGCTCCACAGCCTGTTATGATGGTTTTTATTTTCTCTGCTCCATTAAGTCTCACCAACTGTGATGATTCATCCACATAAGAACCACTAACAGCAGGACATGTTCATGCTCTGCTCACATGCTCACCAGGGTCGCTCAGGTGAACCATCTAATGTTCCATGTTTCCGACGTTCCCGGGTGCCGTGGTTCAATTTACCAGACGTCTCGCTTCACTTTTAATGGTGCCTGTGTGTGCATACATAACAGTCATCTACGTGAAGCCTTGTTGTGTTTCCATGCTTCACTGCACTCAGAGCTCAGCTGCACATGAACTGCACGCTCCAAAGACCCATCGCGCCCTTCTTCTGTGCTGCTCTCCAAGCTGCGAGGGCTTGATAAATGTCAGGATTTCACAACGTATCACACCGAATAATCTTCTCAAGTGAACATCTTGACAAATGAACTCACTGAGGCTGTGTGCTGAATACTTATAAACAAATTAAATGCAAATCAGGAAAGAGACAGCGGTTCATTTTTTTTAACTAAGATTCTCTGCGTCAGTCTTGGAGACCATTCTTCAGCTAATTCTTTTTAATAGTAAAAAATGACTTTAGGGTTAATGTTCACTCTGGATCCATAATTCATCCATTTGCATTATGCTAAATCTAGTCCCTGAACTTGACCTCTCCACCGTGCTTGTGGTTTGGGGGCTTTTTAGAGCATTTTAACTGAATTATGCATCAGATATGATGAGTGAAGCTCTCGTGTTTTATTAGTCTTTTACTTTTCAATAATTAGATGATCAGGTATCAGTGCCTATGCATTGCACCTGTATGGTTTGTGAATCAGCTAGCATTAGCTGATAAGTCACCACTCTGTCCTCTCATCAAAAGATGGTCACTTCTAGCTGCAGAAAATGAACCTGGGGCAGCCGAAAGGATTCCACTGAGGCTTCAAAATGCAGAATCCAGAATCAGAGGGTGACATAACTCACAGTTTGTGGTAATGGATGGATACTTATATGACTACTATGACATTTTTGTAACCCTAGCAACCTTACTGAGGCAGTATAAAGACTGACAAACTCTGCGTTTGGAGGTAACCTTGAGTCTCTCCTCCTGCTGGTGATTTGAAAGAATACAGGCTTTAAACATTTCTGCATTGAGCATTCAGGTCTTACAGCTTTTGTGTTTACTCGATGGTGTCATTGACTATTAGGTTAGGACTTTCAGGCTGTGTGCCTGATCTAGAGACAGGATGTCAGCGCTCTCCGACAGCCTATCAAGGGAAAAATATGTACTCCACAGTCAGTTGGAAAGTAGCTGCTGGTTGTTACTGGGTTTAATCGGTCACAAAGAGGGTGTTGCACTAAAATCCTTCATGTGATTGCTTTGGTCACTAACAGATTGCCATTGTCTTCAAAAACCAGCCAACTGACCACTGGGTTGTTCTGAAACCATCCAAGGTGATGATGGCAGAAATGCTCATCTTGGGAATTCAGGAACCAGTGGGTGACATCATGTTGGCCACATCCATCTTTACTGTCTACGGGTGAAGTACCATCATTTTACCAAGAGAGGACATCCAGCAGCCACTCACCAACCAGTTGTAGAATACTCATTTTCCCTAGGCACCAGTGGTTGGCAGGTGGCTTAGATAAGAAAACTACTTAATTAGTTTATGAGTAATATTGTGATTTAAGTAAAAATAGACCTTTCAGTAATGTTAGAAGTCAAATTTCTCTCCATTTTGTTCCTTACCATGTACCGGTGCTTTTCTGAAAAGGACATTTTCATGCACTTACTCACACTGCTGCGAGAAATAGGATTTATTGGTCAGATGCTCTTTAATGCCCTTCAAAAATCAGCAAGTATTGTCTTTTTCCTGGTGAGGTCGTGCAGCATTATCCACCAGGGTCTGTCTCCTCACTGAAAGCAAAGCTTCCTGTTGAGGTGTAATGCACCATTAGGCCATGAATGTCAAATGCAGTGATGGCACAAATGTCAAAAACGTTTTAACCATTATCTTCAGAGCACATTTCATCAATATTCACATCCACGTGTCACATTATCAGCCAACACAGCCCCATTATCTGCCCTTGAGTTTGAGGTTTGTCTTTTTTTTAAAACTAACATTCAAATCCTCACAGCGGGCTGTCTGTTTCTCCTCTCTGTGACAAAGCAAAACCCACAGAGAACAATACAACTGCTGTTTATCCCCACACAGAATAAAATAACCATGCTCTGGCTGTTTTCAGTGCAAGGCACCCACACATACACGTACAACAATATCCCATCATCCCAAGGGACAGCGATGTGTTATAATGGAGAGAAAATAGCAGAGAAGACGACGGCAAACAAAGGAGTGACATTCATGTTTGTCATGATGGGAGGTCAGAGGGAGGGACTGCACCGCTGGTTTTTACACTGCTGTGACCTTTAAAAGATCACAAACACACACAGAGAGCTTACCATGGGGCACACTTTTAGATAAATGCCTCAGCATGTGAGTGTGTGAACACTTCATTTGAAATGTAAGAAAAGATAATGGAAAAAAAGTCAACGAATAAGAAATAAAGAATGAATTGGTAGAAAAGAATGAAGGAAAATAAGAAATAAAAGAATCAAAAGGAGTAAAATGTGAGAGAAAGGTCAAGTAGGAGAAAGTACAGACAAAAGGTGGGAAAGAAAGAGGAAAAAGTACCAGACGAAGACAGGAAATCAAAGATATTAACGAAAAAGTGGAAATCAGGTGATAAAAGAGGAAAAAGACAGAATTTGGTAAAGAAAGAGAAGAAATTGGTGAACAACAGCAAGAGAAAAATGAGGAATAATGAAGAACAAAGACACAAGGGAGAAAGAAGGGAAAGAAAGGAATACACAAAGTCGAGAAAAAGGAAAGAAGGCAGAGAATCGGTGAAGAGGGGAAAAGCAAATGAGAGAAAATGAAAATGAATGTTTAGAGAAAGAAAGAAAAAAGGGAAAACAAGGAAAATAAGAACAAAGAACAAGAGAAACAGGACTTAAAAGGATAAATAAACAGAGAGAAAGGAAGAAAAGAAAGCTTGGTGAAAATTAAAAAGAAAACAAAACCAAATGAAAGTAAACAAAAAAGAGAGAGAGAACCTAAAGAAGTAAAAAAGAAAGTGTGAAGGAGAAAGGTGGAGGAAACTATCTACCATTGCTGGACATCCTGCTGATGTGCCCGTCAGGCCCTCCAGAGAGCTCTGTGCTGAATAAACCAGACGAGACTGTGGTGTTTCTGGGCAGCGCGTTATCAGGGGAGGGAAACGGGAGCAGAGCCTCAGGTGGAGGCTGTCAGACAGCCGATGATACGTTCAGCATACTGAAGTTTAGTTCTGCCACAGCAGGGAAGGGGAAATCAGGTAGACATCACATTCATGCACACACACACAAACTGGAATAAATAAACTCCTGCAGGCAGAAGTGCCGACGCGGGTGATCTGGAGGACTATTCTCCTATTTGTACAGGGTTGCTGAGCAGAGATAATATGGCTGCTCCAGGGAGATGTGTTTTGTGGTTAGCAGCTCCGAATTACAGCTTCCTGTGTAATTAGGTTACAGTACGTGGGCCGCCTGCTTATATGTAGGGAAGGCAGACCCGACTCCCGCGTAATATGAATAGCTAATCCTCCATATCCTATGTGTCCGTACAGTATAATTGTTCTGTAACTCCACTCGAGGGTCTTAGGTTGAATGACAGTGAAAGGCTTCAGGACAGGAAATGAAAGTGGGGAGTATTTTTTGAAAGCGGCCCATAAATTCTGGAGAGCAGCCTGCATGACTTTGCAAAAAAAAGAGCATACATTTGGGAATGAGGGCATCCGCTGATGGAGTGTGGCTCTTATCTGTGGAAAGAGGCAGGCAAAAGATTACACTTCCTGAGAAACAGTCACAATACGGAAGAAGAATGGGTTAGAGGATGGGTTTTATTCCTGGGAAAGTGGGCTGTGAGTCAGCTGGAGATGTCCACTATCCATGTGTCTGTGACGTGATAGATCACAGAACCCCACATGCTGAGGCATTCCTGTTTGGTTTTTTTATTTAAACTGATTTCTATTTGTGCATCTTTTCAAATCCTCCTCCATATTACTCGACAAAGTCCCTCCACAGACTGTTGTTCACCCTGGAGTCCTCTACATTCAGGTTTTGGTGTCTTGTTCTTGTCTGAGTTTGCATTAATAAATAATACCTTTAACCAATGAAGTCTGGTTACATCCTTTTAACTTCTATTTTGCACTCCCTTTCACCTACACAGGGGCATAACACCATACCAGAACCCTTGAAGACAGGATTTATGGTCCTGCACTGGTGTTCATTTTCTTAGCTCCTTGTATTTAAATTCAACCATTTCTGCGTATAAGTCTCCAAAAAACAGCTCATAGCCTAAGGGCAATTATGCCTTGTAAAACACTGATTTATTGACAAGGAAGGAGAACCTCAGAGGAGTTCACTATGAAATTGAGAAAGCATGAAAGAAAAAATCAAACATTGAAAATTCAGAGAATTGTGACACTTTTATACAGGTGATCACCTTTTCTAATGATCGGCTAATCAAGGGCATTTGATTAGCAACACCTGGCTGCTACTTACCCTCTTAAATTCTACAGAAGCAGTAAAGGAGCACTTGTCATATGAATGCACATCACTGCCACCCTCCTGCATCCTCATCCAGTATTTCTTGCAGTTTCAAACAGCAGCAGTTATTCCGGATTGTGCATAATAGAGGATTTTCCCTGTCTTTGACAAACTGGCACTGTATGACTACCTGGGAATGAGAAGGGGTTGAGTGACAGTGGGAGTTGAAGTGAAAATTGTAACTTCATTAAAGCAGACATTTAGTGAATTTAATGCAACACACTGACTACTGACCGCTTAGAAAAACTTCAAACTTACCGACAGTGGGGAATTTGCTGGAAGAGCTCATTATAATATAAGAAAAGATGTTTGGTGGTGTCAAAGGAGCATTGTAAAGTGTGTCGTTTTGATGAAAGGATTTTGTGTGAAATGTAAAACTGAAAACAGAGAGTTTATTCTCCTGGTATTTCTTTGCTTTACAGTGTAGTGACATTGTTGTTGATGAAAAATGTTCAGGTTTAATTTAATGGATCCTTTGGGTCCTCTGTAAACTCTTCATCTCAACCTCTTTGTGTTCATTATAAGCAGGAATATTATTATGGGGGTTATTTTTGATAGCTTCATAGGAACTATAGTCAACAAATCTCTGTGAAAATGCCCGTAAAGTTATCATAATTAGCAGCAGATGGTAAATTAAATTACCAACATTAATACAGTTGATTCAGCCAATTCAGAAGGAGCTGGTATGGTCTCTGCAGTTTGCTGATATCAACTTGTTAATGAGCTAGAAATACGCTGCACTTATTAACAGTGATTTCAATAGGCAGAAATCCAGTGGGCTGGGAGAAGTTGAGTTTAGCTGTGAAAAGTAAGAGTAGGTGGGAGAAACAATAGCACATGAACTTTTAAAAAAATCAAAGCAAGGTTTGAGTCCCTCCTGACAAAACGGGTCCTGAAGCTGTGTTAGAGTGAGTCACAGCGACAGCTTCCCCTTCTTTGAATAAATAGTAACTTGAAATCCTGCAGAGCTTTTCAAAGGTGACTTAAAATTTTAGACAGGTGATTTTTGGATGGTGGTAGAGTGGCCTCACAGCAAGAAGGTTCTAGGCTTGAAACAGCAAGGCCTTTCATTGTTAAACTTACATGTTCTCCCTGTGCCTGCCTACATTTCAATGGTGACCAATAAGCTGTCGGTCTGGATGTGAGGGTGAATGGTGGTCCGCCTCTATGCATTAGCTGTGTAATCGATTGGAAACCTGTCCAGGATGTATCCCACTTGTTTTCCAGTTTGCTCCCAGTGCTAATGTCCAAGCCCTCCTGGAAGCAAATCTTTTTACTTTATTTATACACAACATTAAACAGACTGCATGGCAAGAATTGACTCCATCCATCTGCTAATACATCTGCTTATTATGGGGGGCGAGGTCTGGAGCTTAACCCTGGACAAGTTGTTTGTGTATTGCAAATCAATTAAGCCATTAAAAATATGAAAAACAATTCAAACATTAGTCAAATAAAAGTTTTTGAAAGTTAAAAATATAAACAGTAAAACAAACAACATCAATAACAACTGGGACAAGAATACAATTAAGGATATGCTGGGAAAACTGAGGCTGCACACAAAGGACTTAGCTGTGAACTGAACCTTATCTGAAGCTGGAAAGGCCAGTGAGCTAACGCATGTTTTCAGCTGGGATTTGAATATTGTTAGTATGTTGGATGACCTAATTTGGAGGAGAGGGTTGTTCCAAAGTTTCAGAGCTGCAACTGAGAAAGCTGAGGAGCTACAATAGGAACTGCTACAAGATGATGATCAACTGACCTGAGCAAGTGGTATAGGATATACAATTGTGAACGACAGTATTTTAAAACTGGTCCCAAAATACACAGGATGTCAATGCTACCATGCCAGAAAAATTTGATGTCTATGTTTCCTTCAGTATTTTGAAGTGCAATTGTAATATTAGTAGTTTGTTACATAAAATTTCAGATTTGATCCCTAAAATTTCATAGAATGTATGCGCCTGAGATTTAATAAAATGCCAAGGCTCAAAGTTATATAAAAGCCTTTGGGCAGGTATACTGAGACCACTGTCTAAATGAGTGTAGATCCTGAACATTAATATCTATGATCATGGAAACATAAAAACTGCTTCTATTGGATTGTCAGTAAAATCTGAAAAAAGGCTTTAAAAAGCTTTTTTGCCTGCAAGTTCTGCTTCTGTGCAGAGAGTTCTCTCTAGTTTATTGAGCCATAAATCTTAACATTTATGGTTCAGCTCAGAGTGCTACCATAATCAGTTTGTCTGCTCATCCCACAAGGGCACTGAAGAAATGCCATGCTAATGCAAAGTATGGACACAATTACATTATCCATACCTTGAACTGCAGTCTTCAGGGTGAAGTTGATGCATCAAGATGGTGATAAAATGAAAATAAGATGAAGTCGGTCAGTGAACACTTTGAGATTGCATCAAATTGCCAAGATGACCCAGTCTGTTTGTGATTATGTGGTGATAAATCAACAAAAATCACAAATCTGTTGCACAGAAATTCACATTAAACAGAAATGAATATTAATTACTTACCTTCAGAAATTACTCAACAAGTTGTGACATGGTTGCTGCAGAATGGTGATTTAAATGGAAAAGGACATCCTCAATTGTATATTGGAATATAACCAGAATACAACCACCTGAGTCAAGTTCCTTATTGCAAAGAGTCTGTGTTTATAAATTACATGGCAGTTACTTCAAACCTTTGCCAAGAGTGAATGCAATGAGTCCAAGACAGACAGTGATTGTTTGGAGACAAATTGCCAGGCAACCTGTGCAATCATCTTGTAATCAAAAGTGGTTTCCCAGAGGTTGAAGGTGCTGCATGCTCAGTCTTTCTTTTTTTCCCCTCCAAGTTTCAATGAGGTTGCTGTCCTACTTTGACTCTAGTTTGATTGAGCCATAAGTGAATTTATTCTGTATTCTAGTGGTAAAAGAAAAAAAAGCCACACTTATTTATATCGATACCATAATAACAGGTAGAGTCACATGCCTGCCTCCACACACCTGAAACTGTTGTGAACCTCTGCTGTGGTAACAGATCTACTGGCTCATATGGTTCCCACGTCTACTGTTGGTTTGCTCTTCTGAGGAAAGGCTATGATGAAAGCCAGCTTTGGTGTCATTTCTTCTCATATGTTTCTTTTCTTTCTTATATGTTTCTATTGTTTGAGAGCAAAAGTGAAGAATGCTTGTAGCCTGCACTGTGCCGAAATGTAAGACGGTTTTATAGATGAGTGCGTGAAAGGTTCATTTTCTTTCTGCTGTCAGGGCAAGTTCTTCTTTGTTTTTGGCAAGGCATCTGTGAGGATTATGAGGGCATTTGAATAAGTCTGAAAGGGATTTCAGGGGAAGAAGTCACCATGGAAACCATTTTATTTTATTTTTTTGAGCATGCTCTTGAGTGAGAAATTCCAGCAGCTGTTCGCTAGCATTTGGTCCTGTTTACATTCACGTTGGTGATGACAAACTAAACCTGCATCACTGTTGTTGTCTTTCTGTCTTTTTCTATATGTCGGTCTGTCAGTATGAAGAATGACCAGAAGCAGAAGTGTGTGCCAGCAGATGTACAGCAGATTGGTTTCGTATTTGTCCCCCAACGCAGATTGTTCATGACCAGATCATCAGCTTCACGCGGTTCACATGTGTTTGCCCCAAATGTTCCTGTTTAACTATCTATAACCCTCCCACCACCCATCTGTTTTTCCCTCCTGTCACCATACCTCTTCTCTGTTGTTGTTTTTTTTCTTTAATAATGACTCTTTCTTTAATAATGTACCGAATGGTGTCAGCAGGAGTTTTGCAGGGTAGCTGAAGACAGAGGAGGGGTTTATGTAAGATTTATTTTACTAGCACCAGCATTTTTGATGCAGTGGCTATGTTGGCTGTGAGAGCAGAAGCTTTGTCTCTGTCACCAGTTTGGCACACAGACACTCATGCATTCAGGAGCTTCTTCTGATTGTATACATTCCTTAACTTCTGATCCCAATTCCTGTCGTCTGCAGTGGAGATTGATGTGTTTCTTATGAATTTATTACTAATTAACAAGAGTATTTTAGGTGTGATGTGCATGGAATAAATACAGTATTTTTTTTATGCTGTAAAAACCCTAAGACTGCTTACCCAAACAAAAGTGAAAAGGGTTGCTCATGCTCCTCAGATTGCTCATAAGATATTAATTAAGGGCTTTCTTATGTTTCTGATTACTGCAGACTGTGGGAGATTTAAGAACTTATAATATTAATGAAGCTCATGTGTGTGCAAAATGTGGAATGATGAAAGTGTTTTTATTGATTTTGATCATAATCTAATATCTAAACTTCTGTCAATTATTTATATATTTCTATTGTGTATTGTAGGATTTTATGCATAAACACCGTCTGAATCATGAAAACTTAGTGGTGATTTCCATCAATCCAATCCAGTTTTATTTATACAGCGCCAAATCAAGACAACAGTCGCCTCAAGGCACTTTATATAGTAAGACCTTAAAATAATACAAAGAAATCCCCCACAGAAAACTCACTATGAGCCAGGAAAAACTCCCTTTTAACATAAAGAAACCTCCTGCAGAACTCAGGGAGGGGAAGCCATGACCGGTTTAGGTGGTGCAGAGGGAGACAGGAGGAAAATCCTTCCATGCATCTATCTCCAGTTTTCTCCCACTCCCATTTTAGACTTAGTCTTTAGACTGTTTTTCCCAGAAATATTTTCCAGTTCATTTTAGCGGATCTTGAGGTACCTCCAGGCCCCATTAGTTATATGATCTCTCCAGGGAGCTCTGGGACTATCCCAGGATCTCCTCCCATGTGGGTGTGCCTGAAAATCTTCCAAAGGTGAGGTACCCATGAAGCACCCATCTTAGATTCATGTACCACCTCAGCTGGTGACTTGAATTGAAGGAGGAGCTGCTTTACTCCAAGATTTCTCCAGATACTTGAGTGTCTTAACTTATCTGTAAGGATGGGTCCAGCCAAGAAACCCATTCTTTGGGACTCTACACAGTGGTCAGTACCATATGTGAGTCTTGGAAGCCAGTGACTGTGCTTTCTGGCTTAGAGGTGCTGACTAATATTCTGGCTAAACCAAAGTCAGTGTAAACAAAAGAACCCAAACAAAAATAAAACAATATTTAAAATGTCAGGACCTGTACTTAAAGTACATTTTGTGTACCCATTAGCTTTAACAGGACTTTAAGGCAACAAACCTCATGATAGAAGACAAATTAGGTCACACAATGGGGAAAAAAATCAATCCTCAACATTTTTAATCTGACTTGTTGTCTGTGATGGTTATTCTACTTCTGTGGGTTGCAAACATCACTCATTTGGCATATTCTCATGTTTGACTGTCACTGTATTTAGCTGGCAGTCATTACGGGCCAATCAGTCCAGCAATACCTCAGTAAAAAGATGTTGAGATGTGGTGTGGAAGACTACAAGCCATCTCCCTGACAAGACATTAAGAAAAAGTTTTTATTTCCCTTTATTTCTTTATAAAACAAGTGAAAATACACTCCCCTATTACAGCATCTCTAAAAACTCAGGAGGCAGCAGGGCTGACCACTGCCCCACCACGCCAGGATGTGGGAACAATAAGTTTGGGCTGTAAAGAGTCTAGTATAAGTAAGCTCATCATGCAAATTCCAAGAGACACAGTTTATGAAATGGCATAATGGCATTTTGTTTTATATTAAAACAAAAAATTGTTATCTGGTAATAATAGTCTGTGTAAGTGACGTTTGGCTATCTGTTTGTGAAATATATCTGTTGTAGGTGTGATCTACATGTCTACCACACCAAAGTGATTTTAGCCTTGTCAGGTTCTTTTAGACCTGCGATCATCATCAAACTGCATACTGGGTAAACTTGAATTCATGGTTGAACTAAGGTTTTTGTGTTTTTGTTAAAAATATGACTTTTTCCTTTTCAACCACAGTTACACGTAATAGGATGAGCTTTGTTAAATATTTTTTTGGGCCTTTTTCACTTTTATTTGATAGACACAGTAAAGAAAGTGGGGGCAGACAGAGAGGGGGGAAGACATGGGGCAAAGGGCCGTGGGTCGGACTCGAACCAGTCGCTCTCAGCCGTATGGCATGTGGTTGCCTGCTCAACGCACTGAGCCCAAAAGCATGCGATTTAACCCAGAAGTCAACATCGATGTCTGCTGCTTGGAGGATATTTTATTGGAGCATGCCTGGTTGGTGACACTTTAAAACAAAACCAGATACAGTATGTTTGTTTTCAGGTAAATGGTGACAGTCACAGAAAGGAAAAGTTATTTTTCGGTTTGTATACAATTTACATCCAAGCAAGATGTAACATTTTAATAAAGTTCAGTTGTGTCCAGACTGATGTAGTATGTGTAGAACAGTGACCTTTTGAAGATGCTATCGGCCACATTTGCATCTACCTCAGAAAGCTCCTTGAACCCTGATCTGGTCTCCATGTTCTTATCTTAAACATGAAGTTTGCACGTGACCTTTCATTTCTCTTCATTGAAGGCTCTGTGACCTCAAATGATTTTCAGATATTTTGTCCTTTGGAAAGCCTGATGATTACTGATTAAAATGTCAAAAAGACAATCCTGCCCAGCTTTCTGGAATGAATATCTTTATTCATCATCTCTTTTCACTCTCCCTCTATCAGCCTTAATTGGGATCACAGTGCTAAATCTTTGCTCTGGCCTTTTTCCAGCCCTTCAGGTGATCTCACCTTTCTCTCTGCTGAGCTTTAGATAATTTAGCTGTGTCGTGGACAGTAACAGGCCCGATGATGGGTGAAGGGTGTCAGCATTCCCCAGGATATACTTCCTGCTGATCGCTCTCAGATGGATGTGAGCGGCCAGCTCAGGCCGAGAGCCAGGGCAGAGCTGTTACTATTCTGGCTTTACCTCAGACAGTGAATAGTGTCCCTGTCAGCTACTGCATAAAGATGGCTATCTAAGAGGGAATAGGCTTAAAAGGAGTGACACACTGATAGCTAAATTAGGTCGAGAAAAAAAATGCCTGTAATGTAATAATACAAGTGAAATTGTGTTTGCTGGAAGAGCTTTTGTTTCATGCTCTTAACACCTGCAGAGTTAATGACATAATGGGTCACCCCATCCAGGCTGATAGCCATGGTATTATGTTGACGAGGCTCGGAGTTGAAACTTGACACAGAGGCTGTCCGCTCCACTCGGATCTAAATGACTGATCTACCCCTGCTTCACTTTAGTGCATCTGACAAGACGAGTCACACCAGCATGGTGACTCAGAGCTGACGGAGTTGAGTTGCTTGTTGTTTGCAGTGTATGGAAAATACCAGCTTTGCTGTGTGTCAGTAAGAATGAAACCCCCAAGCTGCATTCAAAGATGGACGTAGCAGTGATGTCACCCACTGGTTTCTGTTTTGAAACCTGAAATTTTGTGTTTGGGCTCCTGCCATGTGGATTATTTTAATTATATGGTGAAGACAGTTCAAATAGGAGGCATCATTTGAGAGAATTAACCGTGGTTTCACTAAGACGGAGAAATTAATTCATGTATTTGGTGATTAAACTCCAGTGATGCAAGATGGCAGAATCGAATCCAAGTGATGATAGGACTTAGGACATGACCCCTCCGGATGCCTCTGGAGTCTAGATGCTGGTGCTGGTAAAGATGAAGATGGACCTCTAACGCAACAGTGGGGGAGGGGTGGGTTGCACGAATGAGAGTCTTGAAGGAAAAATTATCAAAGAGCTCTAAGAGTTAAAGCGCACAGAATGGAGCCTGCGGAGGCAAGCAAGAAGATGATTAGACTAGAGTAATGATGTCAGTATTGAGTTTGACAGAGTGGGAAAGTGGAAGTGATGTAAAGAACAAACTAGCAGCCAAACAGTCAGGAAAGTAGGCAGATGAGTGATTACAGATCTTCCTTATTGAACTTATACATAAGCTTCATGTGGAGTGCTAAGTTATCAGCTAAGGCCCAGTCACTTAAAATCCATTTCTTTCGAAATGTGTTGATTCATAAAAAACGTAAACAGTCTCTGTTTTCGGTTTGCTTTGCACTTCAAGCTTCACAGTTGCTCACTGGTTGGTTAGCAAATACTTGCAGGTAAATTTGTGTTTTCCAGCCAAACTACTGCCGCTGATCACTGCTAGTGATCAAATAAATCACGAGGAAGTTTTTGGTGCAACATTTGACATTTGAAACTGATTTCACCTACCTACTAATACGTGTATTTCCCTACATGGTGGCTTACTCATCTCTCTTGAGGTCAAATTATTAGTCATAAAATTTTACTCTAAAAAGCACAGACAGTAACTCATATTAGCACAAGTGAAGTCTAGCAGACATCTGACACCTACAGCAGCAACACACCTGTCAATTAAGCTAGCGATAGTTAGCGATAGTTATGAAGGATGGAAACCAAAACTATCCTCAGGTCCTTATTTTTTGCAATGACATTGGCAGTTTAATTTATAAAGCACATTTCGTTACACATAAACTCAATGTGCTTAACATAAAAATACATCATGCACATGGAGTTAGTGAGAACTTTTGGACCCTTGAAGGGGTTCTAGTACAAGAGGTCATTTCACCGAGTGCTTTCACTGTCAGCAATACAACCCTCATCTTGTACTTGGCCGCTGTGGCGTTCCTCAAAGGAATAGTTTGACATTTTAGAAAAAACACTTGCTCATTTCCCTGCAAAGCTTTGGATGGAAAGGTTGATATGACTCTAAATGTAGATATGGTCACCAGCCATGAAATTATTCTATCAGCATATCTCGGTTAGATTATTCTGATGAAAACACAAATGTTAAAAGGACACATTATGCTTGGTGGACACGTTTTTGGCTGGTGCTGTGTCATCGCCATGATGTTGCCAGGCAACCTGTGGTGGCTAAGCTAAGCTAATCGCCTGCTGGCTCTGACTTCATTTTTAGCTTGCAGAAATTACAGTATTTCAATATTTTTTCTCAAATCTCAGAAAAATAGAAAATTTCTCTCTTTCTCGAAATGTGAAGTCTCTGCTTCAGTGCAACTTTTTGAACTATTGCTAGCATTTGATATTGCAGCAATGCAAAGCTCACAGGCTTTTGTGGTGCTGGGGTTTTCTGGAAATCAGTCAGTGTCATGGATGTAATGCGGCAAACTCATTAAGCCGGAAAATATCCCGAGCGGTTTTTCACTCAGCTCTGTCTCTGTGAAGGCAGAACAAACACGTGAGGCTGTCAGATAGACTCAGTTTTTTTTAACACTCTGCAGTTTCTGCCTCTGTCTGCTCTCCGTTAGACTTCGAGCTGCTGCTCCTCAGCTCATTTCTGTGTGGAGCACTGAGATGAGTTTCTCTCGTGGGAGAAGCTGCAGAGTACACAGCTCTTTTCGTCTTTCTCAGATTCTTTCTGCCCTCACCTCGTCTCCTCATGCTCGCACTCGTTTCATCATTTAGTCATCAAGATGTGCTTCAGCGTTCTGCCAAGGGAGGCTAAAAATGGCTACCACCTCTGACTAGCTGAGAGCTATATGGTGCTCAGGCTGCAGGCAGTACTAGTAAAGTGAGAGAAAAAAATGCAACATCCACTAAAATGTGAGTGCACCTTCCTACTTGTTCACTCTAGTCTATGTTGGAGTGTGGTTAGTGAAGTTCCCTGCGGGGCTTATCCCAGTAAACTAACTGACCTTAAGTACTAAACTTTTGTCCCTTTGGTTCTTGTCTCATTACAGTTAGCAAGAGAATGAATCTTCTCTATGTCATTAGAATTAGTGGTCAATAGCATTGATTTTACACAGCTGGTGAAGAAGAGACAAAAACATTTCTTTTATATTCTGGACCGTTACAAAGACATTACCTGTCACATAACATTTACAGATCTGAACAGCAGAATCGCATGACTGCACCAATATATTTCACTGACCTTTCTCTCTTTTTCCTCCTGCACTCTCTTCAGCTATAGCCGCCTTACTAACTGCTGTCTAAGCTTTTTTCAGTCTACCTTCATTACTTCTCAGGGTTCTCCACTGGAAAAAGCTTAGACATAAGATGGTAACACTTTCTTTAACAAACTACTTCCCTATTTCTACACCATCCCACTATGGCACACTTTAACTTGCATTTTTTTTAAATAATGCTTCATAAATGTGCTATATGCGGATATATGCTATACTCTGGGAATACAATGGTTGCATCAACTACCTTCCCACCCACTCAAGACAATGTTTGAGATTTAACCAGCCACACCAGAATCAGCTCTATGCTCTGCATTGCTTAAAATAGTGTCAGATGAATTTTTTAGGGAGTTCACCTCCAGCTGCACAGAGCAGATGAGGGGCGCAGGAAGTCAAACACAAGAACAGCTTTAGAGAATACAAATACTTCACTTCTCAAATGTCCCAGGTATGATTTGAATTAACCACTACCCTAAACATCCAACTGGCAAAGCTCATATAGGGCACGCTAGCTAGCTTGAGGTGTTTTACCCTGTCCAGGTGAGTTGCTCATCTCTGCTTTTGGTGAATCCTGCTCTGTTCTGTGCTCTGAAAAGAGGCATACGTCCAAATATAAATCGGTGGATCTTTAAAAACTGTACAAGTTTAGGTGTCCATTTTCTACCACTGTTTAATGCACATGTGACGCCCTTGTGAATACTTGAAGCAGTTGGATGGTGTTGACTTTGCAATGAAGGGACAAGACAGCTTATGTGTGCTTTTTTTTGGCAAAAATGGAGCAATAATATAGGATAGCACAAATACAAAATTGCACCAGATAACAATGCTTTGTACGTGTAGAAAGAAATGTATAATATGAGGTAGTAACATAACAGTTTTACATGGGCTTGTAATAAAAATGCATCAGCGGGGTTTAAATGCTCTGTATTAATTTTTCTGGCACGTAGGCTGTTTGTAGTCCTCAGATATTAATACACACTGTGTGTGAATTTGTCAGCAAGAGAGTTTTAAATAAACCACAACAGACTTGGGCTATGCCTCTGTGCTCTGTAATTATCCCCCTGACAATAAAGGTAATTGAATGTAAATCTTCTTGTGTAGCATCGCTAAGTGCTGAATGGATATTGACTGATTTTAGAAAGAGAACTTTTTCACCTCTTCCTCCCACTCTGCTGCATCATAGAGCATCATGTTACACTGTTAAGGGACCACTGTTTTATTTTTCCAGTTTTATTTAAAAAAATCTGTAAAATTCAAATTCAGAAGCTGACTTCCAAAATCCCCTGAGCTGGCCAGCTAATCCTGTATTTAACTGTTAAATTTGCATGTTCTCTTCCTTCTTTCTGCAGGCCAGCCTTTCAAACAACAGTGCTCCCTCTCTGTCCAATTATACTAAGAGCCCAATACTCACTGAGAGCCAGTTGCACCAGCTTTCAGAGGATCAGCACAAACTGGCAGCAGAAATGACTCTGTGTGCTCTGTTTATTATCTATATATGTGTGTGTGGAGCTGGGTGGCACTGGTGTTGGCAGGAACTGGTGTGAGAGATTTACAGCTGAAGGCAATCCTGCCTGGCCGTCCTTCCAATCTGTTTCCCTGGTAACGGTTGCATTTCGGAAGCTGTTGGAAAACGAGGGGGGAAAATGCACTATTGCCCAAAAATGTCCCCAAAACTGGGAACAAGATTTTATTTATGAGATTGGACAGGATGCACGAAGCCCACACAGAGGATAATTCAAGCCACTGAGGCTTTGCTTTGAGACAGAGCCTGAAGAAAATACCTCACCAGAGAGCACCACTAGGCTTCTGAGCCAGGATTGGAGTGTGTAAATATTATAAATCAGCTTCATTAATATTGTAACATGATTATAATTATACCACCGGGTTGGTTGTCGAGATTTCTAACACTGAAAAACTGTGAATTTAGGAGAGGGAAGGTGCTTATCATCTCCCTCAATTCCAAAGTGCCCCACAGGGTGCTGGTGAACTGCTTTTTCAGTCCTTTTCTGCTTTGTTGTGCATGGTTTGATATTGTGTGTGAAAAGCATTTTTTTAAGACTTCTTGTAGCCTAATGCTTATAGGTCCGTGCTGGTGCTAAGACAGGCTCTGCTTTACCAAAGTGAACACACGTATGGTGTATAAAAGGACCCTGAAACCCATGTTATGATTACCAAACAGGAAAGAAGCTGATGTGGTAGTTAACAGTTTTTACAGTTGTTGGAATAGAAGGAAAGGAACTACACAAGACAATAACATAAGACTGTAAAAACAAACTTTAGCTTCCAAGTTGGAAATATAAAAATTGAAAACACGGTCTCCGTAAAATGTTCCACATAGTTGTCCAGTGTTTGACTTAATGTGGGACTGCAGAGGATTTGTATGCCTGGTAAGCCTGTCCCACATACTGAGACTGTGTCCCACATTTTCATTTGCTCAATTTTGCTAATATTCAAAAGTCAGTGGTGCAGGACAGACATTGTCTTCTGGCTTTATCCAGAAAAATCTTTTCTTTTTTAATCTTTATCATGGATGAAGTGCAGGCACCACTTCTGCTGCACCTACACCAACACTAACAGGGAAAGTTTAGAGGGTCCACAAAGTTACGCAGATTTCAATGAATGTGATGTGAAACCACAAAAACAGATATCTGTCCTGGACACGCTAAATAGTTGGAGTGTGTTAATTAAGTGTAGCATACCAAACTTTGAGATTAGTTTAGCCAATTAGCAGCGTGTCCCAAATTGTCTCAGACAAACACACTCTTTAATAATTTTGTTTAATGTTTTCTGTCTTTTTTATTTTTACTACTGCTGCATTTCTAAAAATCCGATAACACACAAACACAGAGAAAAATAACAATGCTCATTCTGCAAAACAGGACATTGATTAAAATACATGTTTATGACAAGCTGGTAAAGGCAGGCCCGAATTTAATGTACCAATACAGTTTTATTTTTATATAAAATATTACATACATATTATGTGCTGATTAGAATCTACAGAATAATTGGTATACTACATAACCAAATAAATGTATAGGAGAGTAAAAACAAAAATATCTGACTGTGAAATGCAAGTACAGTGTTTGAGTACATGTACTTCCTTGGTATAATGAATTTTTGAAGGGCTTGATCTCATTATTTGCTCATTATTTGAGTTACGTTCAGGGCAGCCTGCAGGAGTACGATGACCTGGGTCTATGACAGGCACTACCTGTTAGAAACAGATTGAGTTTCTCTATCTGGAGAGCTGATTAGGAGGAAATCCATGAAGCTCTGCGTGAGATTAGAACTTGTGAATTGTATGACCACGTTTCCAGTTGTTCATGTTGATGTCCCAAATACATCAATTTTTTTGGAAATCATCAGCTTGTATATCCATAATAACACCATTTAGTCTTAGCAGCAGACTTTGAATAGGACAGAATAGAAACATCTCTACAAACCATCATAAATATGCACATCAGGCAGAGGTTGTTGCAGTATGAGCTTGTTTCTAGGGCGCTGCAGTAAAGCAAAATAATAACGCTTTAACTCATCCCCCTGAATCTTATTATACAAAGACATCCTTTTTATTTGGTTACAACAAATTAAAGTTAGCCAGTGCCATTTCTTTTTTCAAATCACCATCAAATATCTGTATTGTATATAAAAAATGTAATAAAAAATTCCACAACCTTTCATTTCGGCATTGTACTGTGCAGAGGTGTAATGTGGTTCTGGGTAACTGCTAGAAGACTATAATGTTTTCGAGAATTTAATTTCCATCAAAAGCGTGATTTTAAGCAATGAATCAAGCATTTGACATTTTATAAATGAAAATATAAGATATCATAAGAAAGAAATGCAATGAAAAGACCTGAATGTCATTACATGCTTTAGTGCCTTAATAAAACAGCTCCCTTACGTCTCAGATGCTTTAATGTGCAATTTGATCACATGAATCTCATCCCACTGCTAACACTCTCGTGGCTCCCCTTCTGTCACTCTGTGTCCTGCAGATGGCGCTCCACTGAGTGAGCTGTCCTGGTCATCATCCCTGGCTGTGGTCGCCATCTCGTTCTCGGGTCTCTTCACCTTCATCTTCCTCATGCTGGCCTGCCTCTGCTGCAAGAAGGGCAAGATCGGCTTCAAGGTGCATCTCTCCATCTGCTTCCATGTGAAATATGATTACATCTGAGGCAAACTTTCACTCACACACAAATTACACACATTCATGCATTAATTAAAGCATGAGTTTATGGACCCTTGCATAGAGATGTGCATGCTTGCTTTCCCTGCCCATAAGCGTAACTGCAAATGGCCTAAAAGTAGAACATTCCTCACAGCCTCTTATTAGATGACCATTATTCTGCACACACTGTCTTCAGCCATTTATACTCATGTTGATGGAAAGAAGGATAAATAGCACACAGAGGTAGTAGAGTCTGTGTTTATGGAGTGGTGGGAGGCCTCCAGCTTTTCAGAACCATCTTGTGGCTGCTGTAGACCCTGTTTCTGAGCAGCACGCTGAAATGGGTCATGGCACCCGAGAAAATAGGACAGGGAAAAAAGAAGATGGTGTGTATGTGTGTGACTGTATGCATGACCACAAAAATGCTTGAATATGTGCCTTTGTCTGTAGTTATTCTGTTTTATTTTGAGCTGAGTTTAAAGATGTTTCCTTTTGCAGCTCTTTTGTAAACAAACATGTGGTTGTTTACAATCAGGGTTTGAATGAAAATCTGTAGTATATGCACTCACAGCTCATAGCAGGTACCTTCATCTCTGTATTTTTTCTCTGGACAGACTTAAAAATTTTAATAGAAAATTAAATACAAAATAAAAAAATCCACAATGGAAACTGTTTGAAACTAAGTTAAACTCTCGGATCTGCCCACTGTCTCCTCCCAGTTCGACATGCCTTAAAACATTTCACCTAAGAGCCAACTAGCAGTAGGTGAACTCTGTCAGGACTCATTGGGGAGTTCACTTCCTATTTGAAATGGGGGTGGGGGAGAGGTGATAGTCTACTTGGTCAGCAGCAATGCTTGGTGGTTGGTTCTTGCCACATTAACATCCATGTGATCAGGGTCCAAAGTTAGCCAGCAGAGTACTGCATTGTGCGGCGGGTCATCGTCATTCTCACCACCTCTCATGTGTAGTCCATGAGTTTTGACAGAGGCAAGGTTGAGATGAATTGGACATGTGTCAAGGTGGGATAGTGAATAGATTAGACAAAGGATGCTGAAGATGAAGCTACCAGGCAGGAGGAAAAGAGAAAGACCACAGAGGAAGTTTGTGCAGATGCAGATGAAGGAGGACGTGCAGAGAGTTGGTGCAACACAGAAGGATGCTGGGATGGGGTCAGCTGAAGGCAGATGATGATTCTTGATCATGATTGTTTTGCTAAGTTCTACACATGACCATTTAAAACAATGAACATCAACTCAGAAGTACATGTATGAGTAATGCAAATTGTTTCACTTTCTATGACTGCAACTAGTGGCAGAGAACGGCTGTTCTCCCAGAGGTGGAGCAGGCAACACCCTCAACCACTTGTACACCACTTTTGATCAAAAGGGGATTCCACAGGTCACCTGGTGAGAGGCAACCTGTCTCCAAACAGTCAGTCCAAGTCGGACTGAGTGCAATCGCTCTCAGACAGACGGACATGGTTTGCAAATAATTGTCATCCAGTTTATAAACACACACAGATTGCCAAACACGAAGCGATCAATCTGAGCCAGTCTTTGCCAACAAGGGCAACTTGTCTGCAATACATCTCTTTGCAACAGAAGACTTGGCTCAACTAGTTGGCAACTGGTTTTATTCTGGTTCCTATATAAAAGCAAGGTTGCCAAGTAAGTATGTAATGTTTCAGTTAACTTGCTGTCCTGCAGCACCTACATTACTGTTTTTGGAGGAATTTCTGTTTCAAATATCCAAATATCCTATTTGCACCTTTTTTTAAATGTGGGTGCAAATTGGGGTTTTTTTTAGTAGTTTTTTCACATTTCAAGAAAACAAATAATTTAAAACAAAAGAATTAATTTCTTTGCTTTGTTAATACGACATTCTCTTTGCTCTCCCACAGCAAGCCTCTACTGTGCTCCATATTAATACATGACGCTTGTCAAAAGAACATGATTAATTCTTTACTTTATTAATTTATGTTGCATCATTATGTAAGGAATTAACATAATTCCTCACGCTTTAAAGGAAATTGCAGAATCATTTATGCTACTGTGAAGCTGTTGAATGAGTGTGATTAGGTCCGCCAGATGACTTTTCCTCACAGAGGCAGGGACATGTAAGATTGTTTTAATAATGAGACATGTTTGCCTTTAGGTACATCTCCATCCTCTCGCTCTTCTCATCTCCTTTTTTTCACCACTTCCTCTCCACTCTGGATCAGGAATGTCTGATTGAAGCAATGTCTCTAGTCATATTGCATAACATCCTGTTCTCTCTTCAGCACTAAATGCATGATGGGTTGTCAGGCTGTATGTTACAAAAACAGATTCCTAGTGAATATATATGATGTGCCTCATGTCTGTTTTTTGTCTTCGACTGGTTGGACCACCCACCTCAAAAACCTGTCGAGAGGAGTGGGAAGAGAGGGAAGTGAGAGGGCGCGAGGGCGTGAGGAAGGGCATACCCATGAGCCTGCAGTGCATCCGGCCTCGGGGCCCCATCTGGAATTAGACACAGCTTCTCCCAGAAAAGGAAGGGGGAATTTTAGAGAGAGGAAAAAACACTTCAGGGTGGGGGGGCAAGAGCGAAAAGCTCTCTGTGTTTTACAGACAGTAATGGGGAGGCGAGAGGTGGCGAGGAGTGGCGAGGAGTGGCTAGGAGTGGCGAGTCGAATTTCGGAGTTTTGTTCTGCCTAAACTGTTTGTTATCATCTCAATCTAATTAAAAAAGGACACATGTTACCCAATACATGGATAATTTGATTCCTGTCAATAGAGCTGTATCAGAGAAGTGTGAAGCAAAATCTAAACTGAGCCACAAAAAGAAGCAATAATAATGTAACAGTAAACCAGGCTTCCTAAATATCTTAATTTGCTGTATACCAGTTTATTAAAACAGCAGCAATGTTTGACTCAAACAGTTTTCGTAGTCAAAGTCTCTCAGCTATACAGCTTAAGGTCACTCGACCATGAATATTTCCTCTGCATTTCTGTAGCACTTTTCTATTCTTAATGTATAGCTTCAATACTTCAGTTCCCTTTAATCCCTCTATCTACTTCACATCCACAGCCAACGTCATCAAACCAGTTAATCCAACAAGCATTTTTGTTTAGACTGTCGTAGGAAGCCCACAGGCAAGTTTCACACATAAAGTCAACACATGGAACATGATCCACAGTAAGGGAATTTTTAGAAAACCTAAATAACTTATAGAGCTAGTCAACTCAAAGTGTAGACTAAGGGGGGGTCTAATCCGTGTCAGGTTGATGAGGTCAAAGGTTAAAAGACAGAGAGAAAAGCAGTGAAATAAACGTCCTCACAAGCATAGTGATAATAAAAAATACATCTGGCTATTTTTTTGTCTTGGTTTTGTGAAGAAGGGGACTGCCCCACAGATGTTCTCTGGCTTTTAGGAGAGAAAGGAAGAGAGCGAGTGATGTCACACATATAGTATGTGAATACCCCCATGCCCCCACCTCTACTCCCTCACCCTTCATCCCTCCTCCTCCTCCCACTTGTATTTTTTCTCTCACACATTTTTCTGGGGGCTCAGTTTCTCCCCTCTCTCTCATGAGACGACCATAAGTTCAGTCCCACTTGTGAACTGGGAGATACTGCTCCTCCCTCTTCCTCTGTGTGTCGCCCCCCCACCATTCTGGTTCTCCCTCCATCCCCAGTAATCCCAGGGACACTCAGTGGTCAAGCTGCAAACCTTTCTCTTCCTTCTTCTCTGTGGAGCAACAGTGAACTCTCAGTGCAGAGTGATGAAGCCTTTTGCTGCAGCCGCTCTTCCTGCCACTGCCATCCTCCTGCTGCCCTCAACCAATGGGAGCCCTGAAGTGGGGCCGGGGGGGTGGGGGGGACCTCAGTGTGTATGTAAGGGGAAAAAAAGAGGTTGAGATGCTGTAACCCAAATTTGAGGGCATTTGGGATGTCATCTTCACCTGCAGATTTTGGGGAGAGGTAAGCTTGCAGATGATGTTGTAGAGAATTATATTTATTGTTACTAAGAAGGAAACTTTAAAGTAAATATTGGAAAACAGACATTTTGAAAAGGAAATCCAAAGATGTTGAGTGGTTTTCTTTATCTTAACAACAAATGCATTGTTGTTGTGTCATTTTCCGCTTTTATTAGTTTTGAGATTATCGATTGTTTCATGAGTCAAGTAAAGATAGCATTTCTATAAAGCATGATGGAAATCGTGTGATGCTTTTATCTGTTTTATATGACTTGCGAACCTTTAAGTTTTGGACTCATTACAAGACAAAATTTGTGCACAATAATGAAAACTACACATTTTTTGCAGCCATAGATTCAGCACGTTGACTGTAGAACTTACAGAAAGGGATGCTTATGGTGTTGTGTACATGCTGTTGTGTGTGTATGTGTGTGTGCTTGTGTGTGTGCGCAAGTCTGCAGTGACAGTGTGTTTGTCAGTGTGGAGAGTGAAACCACATGTTGAATGGGAGGGCGAGCAGGGCCGTGTGAAGATTTGGATCTGAAGGAGAGGGGGGGATGCAGCGTGCACTAATGTGCTCTGTGTGTGTGTGTGTGTGTGTGTGTGTGTGTGTGTGTGTGTGTGTGTGTGTGTGTGTGTGTGTGTGTGTGTGTGTGTGTGTGTGTGTTTGTGTGTGTGTGTGACCACCTCCCTCCCCTCCTCGTTCAGTGCTTCATCAATGTGTGACTACGTTCAGCAGACAGAGGCTTTCACCAGCTCCTAAATGCATTTTTTGAATTGAATGTTTATAAACAAGACCTGTGACCTTTTTTATGAATAAGTTTAGCAAAGCTATAAAAAAGAACGACATTCAAAAGAATATCCACAGCCAAAGTGAGCTAATATTTAAAAAATGTGAATCTGCTCCAGAATTTAATGGCTTTTTCCTTTGACGATGCCACGCCTCTCCACCAAGTTTCATGAAATTCAGCTTTGCAGCTGTTGTGCAAAATTGTTCAGCCCTGGCAGAGAACGAAGCCCTTTTTTTAATCTTTGGTTAAATGCTGAATCTTGCATCTTTAGTTTGTAGTACAGCATTTGTTCTTTGAATGCACACTTCCCAATAGTTGTTTAGAGTGCAAGTTGATTTTTAGTATAGTTAGTATTATAGATTCTTCACTATATTCATTCATTCAACATTTTTCCTCCATTTTTACAAATGTGAGCACAGTTTTTTGAAGTTTTCTTTAGTTAAAAATTTAAAACAAGTTAGTTCACTCATCTCTTGATTTCAGCTTATTTCACGTTCAATTTAATGTTTAACCATATTAAAGGATCTGTCTTGCCAGGGATGTGGGTGTGACACCAACCTCCCTAATCCACTCAGAGATGCATTGATCTCACTCTGCCTGCTGCTGTTTAGGGCCTGTGAAGCAGATTGATTGGCTAAATTGGGAGTAAATCATGTTAAAAGACCCTCTTTGTGCCTTAGTGTTATATAAATATGCTCAGTGTCAATTTTGCATGAAAATGTAATTTA
>VUQG01035787.1:0-16873 GCA_015106755.1 Etia nguti
CCTGGGGGCCACCGCTCTAAAAGATCTATCACCTCTGGTCTTAAAACGAGTTTGTGGGACTACCAACAGCCTTTGATTAGATGATCTCAGGCTGCGAGAGGGAGCGTGGGGTTCAGTCAGATCTTTAAATGTCTCAATGACAGAGCTTTGATAGTTTTTTGAGTGGCACCGTCTTTGCTGGCTTTGTTGAAGCTGCTACGTAGTGCAGGCCCCTGATGTTGCTTGGGTTTACTTGGGTTTTTATTTTAATCTTGGACCTGACACTTCCCAATAGTCTCAATATTAAGGCTGTCACATATTTCCAAAATATCTCCTTACTTGATTGGCTCTTGATCGTCTTTGTCCTCTTTGCTGTGGAGGATTTTTATGCCACTTTTCTTGGCTCGTGGACAACCAGACAGACTGCAGAACAGAAAATGAATGTTAAAAACACGTGCATGCAGTGAAGCATGGTTTACTGTCGCTGTTTGTTTGTCTGTGATTTCATGCATGGAGTTGTATATTATAAACTTTATGAATGTACCTCCTGTGGGAGGCATAGTTTCCAGTGATGTGTCCAGATCCGTCACAGCCGGGCGTTGGACACCTGAGGAGTAAACACAAGATCAAACAACTGTATAATCACATAATGGTTCCTGTGTCGACAAACAAAAGTAAGACTACATCCACAAAAATGTTTTCTTTTTCCATGAATGTCTGACATCAAACACTCATAGTTATCCCAAATCAATTACAGTAACACATGTGAGTGGTACCCAAAGCGTCATAGACCGGAAGAAATGGTTTTAGGAAAACCAATCATGGACGAGCCAGAGGACAGCAGACTCTAAATCCAACCATAGTAAAAGTTACACACCTTGATGAAAGGACACTGAATGGAGAGCAGCCAGTATTTTTAACATTCTTTCCTTCTCACACTTTCCACTCTGCTGAGAACAACACACCAGTGATACACTGATCCTGTTGACTCACTTGAGTTCTTGTGAGTTAGTGGTCATCATCCCGCGGATGTTCTTGTCGGCCAGCTGACAGCTTGACAACCTGCAGGAGGAGAAGAGCCACTATTACTTTAACACCACCGACAGTTTTACAAACGTGCTCTCATCCCAGGGCGACACAAAATGTGGTTTTTTCTCCGATGACGGCTGTGTCTCACCGTTACACACAAGGGTTATTTTTCTTTTTTTAGCACCAGTGCCTTGTTGGACTGGCTGCAGGAACATTGGCCTAAAGATCCTGTTTTACAGACCTACGCTGGTGGTGCTGGCAAAACTCATCACCAGCATTGTGGCTGCACTGCGACACTCACGCCACGTGTCGTCAATGTTTCTCTTTTTTTGCATTTTGTGTTTTGTCCTGCTTATTGTTTGGGACAAAACACTATTCTTCACCAAACATAATGAGTCAGGAGTAACAGCCAAAATGTGTCCCAAATTATGAATGAAAGTAATCTGATTACATGTAGTTTTATACTACGGGTTAAGCTGTTCAGTCTTTTGAAGATGCCAATGTTCACATTTTGAAAAGAAAGCCAGATGGTTTGAAAGCGGAGTAAAAGAAACCATCTATGTCCACTGTGAACGTCCATCACTGAACAGAGGAAGTGGCTTACGACACCAACAGTGCAGTCTTAAGATCCCTTCCCAGGTGTCAGGTGACCTCAATAGGTCACATGATAGAATGAGGTTAGGTCTCAAAGTAGTTTCACCCTAAACCCTTGGTGGTAATGACCCATGCCGTTTTTCACACCTTGGCTCATTTGCTGACACAGATGATTAATTGTGGGTCAACAACCACCTCTCAAGGGACAACCCCCACTATGGTTTTAAATACCTGGAACTCTTCAAGAAACTTAAAGAATCCAGTCGCTTCCTTCCAAGCTCCTTAGACTCTAACGGCAAAGAATCTTTTTTTTGAGTGTACCATGTTTCCACATTTTATAATCCAAAGTGTGGAAACACTAAAATCTCTATGAGAATAAAATTCTTTCTTTAAAAATTTTGAATTGAAAGAAACTTGAAGTTGCTGAAACAGGTCAAATAACATCTAAGCAGAAGTCAAATGTGAACTTCACAGCGGAGAAGTGAAAAGCCTCTGTAAGGGAACGATTAGGCTAAACACGCATAACAGAGATTTCTCTGTCCTCACATGAATCCTGCTTCACTCATGCAAAAAATTCACAGCCTGGAGTCTTAGTTATTTTGTTTATTGGTTGTTATGCAGTCTTCAAAGTAATTAACCAGATCAATTAAGGGAAACTGCTCTGGGATGATTTTGATGTCTGACCCTCCTCAAACTCAGACGCCTGCCTCATAGTCAAGAGTTTCAGATTTTATTTGCTTAAACGAGCGCCTGTGACACAAGCTGATGAAAGTAAAAACAATTTGGCCAGTTGCCCAAACCCCAAAGAAAAAGGCTCGATCGGGACACATGCTATGCATAGAAAAGAAGTGATCCCCTCATAAGGCTCAAAGCAAGCTCCTCCACAGTTAGCTGATTATATCACACACATCTCCTGATATGTGTGCGCTGTGAAGTGTCTGCACTTATTGAGCTACAGTGAGGGGAAAAAGCAATAAATCAATAAAAAATGATGATAACTTTTTTTTCTTTTGGCCTGTGAATTTCTGTCATTACTCATCCTGAGCTGTTAGCATTTGTCTTATTGGCTCTTCAGCAGCTGGAGACAGAAGACGGGTGCGAACGTCTTTGTCACATCTGATGAAGCCTCTCAACGAGATCAGAAACACCATTGAGACTAAAACGCGCACTAATGTGCCGATCTCCGTTTCTAAATTTACAAGGTTGCTAATTAGTTTCTTTCCTGCTTCCGACTCGTCCTGTTTGTTTTTTCTGTCTGCTGATGTTTCGGGGTTATGTCTATATTTATGTACTTTTGTAAGACTGCTGCACCATCAGTTTAATGAGACAGGAAAGTGAAGTGAAATAAACCACATAGTGAACTTCAGCTGCCTTTGACTGAGTGTTTCTCGCCGTCCTTTGACCTGAACGTGGGAGTGTTTGGCTCAGAGGCTGCTGGGTGACAGCGTGCAGCAGTCGGATTAGAGGTATGACTTACGTGATGAGCTCCTTCTTGCTCTCCTTGCAGGGTAGGTATTTGTGGTGTTTGGGGCTAGGCATGGTCACCTCGGCCGGGTAGTGCTGCTCGTCCAGCAGCTCCTGGAAGGGATCCAGCTCGTCGCTCTGGTGTAGGGATGAGAAATAAGCAGACTACAGCGCGTCACTAAAAGCTCATCATTTACAAATTTACACAAACTTCACACATTCACATTTCAAACACAGGAGACAACAAGGCTATGTGAAAACAGCATGCATTATCAGGTAATGTTAGGGTTTCCTTAGTCAAAGATAATGTTATCCTCAATGAAACAGTCGTTAAATTTCCTGTAACATTAATTAGACATTCCTCTTATCTGAACACACTGCTATGATATATTAAATTAATTTGTGTTTCATAACAACTTTAGAAGTAATTAAAATAAAATTAAAAAGTCAAAATCAGAAGAACATTTTAATTTACTGAAATAAAAAAATTAATACAGATGCGAACAAAGAGGGTAATATGTAAAGAAATGACCTCAAAATTTCTGAGATTCAATTTCTAATTTAGTAAAAAAAAATAATAAAGTTTAAAAGGTAAAGTCAGAAATTAAGTTTGTGACTTTAATGTCAGAATATATAAATCTTCTATTTCATCTCACAGAATATGTGCTATTGTCATTCATTGTATGTTTAAGTTTCCTGCCGTACGTTTTTCATGGAATATTACCCTCCTCTGTAGTGTAGCTGATTTTAACCTACAACAGGGCTTCATCTCATATTATGTTGAAAATTCAATTTGTCACAAAGTGAAAACATTTTAAGGCATTATCCAAAATGTTACAATCTGAAAGTTGTTAAAGGCTAACTTATAAAAATGTGCAGATTAAAACATGTACAAATGTTGTATGTTATATATAAAACATGATTCATTCTACATGAGTTGAATAAAATATTGAGTGTTTCCCTACATTAAGTTTAAAAGATATTCTATAATTCTCAGGAATGTATTTGGTATATAGATCTTTGCTAATGAATCTAAAAAAAGTGCATTATAATCAATGTTTTATAAAACATTTGGCCTTTTTTTAGAACCTGAATCAGCGTGGTGTGTCAGTGCCCGGAGAGCTACCAAGCATAAGGTCTAAAGAACGAAAAGAAAACTACGCACAGTTACATATAAACAGCATAAATGTACCTCCAGGTTTATTATATAGCTGTGCTTTATGTATATATATTATGTTTTATTTCTCTGTGTGGTCGAATACTTTTAAACATATTGATATAAATTTAATTTTAAGAAAAAAATTATAAACATACCAGGGAATTATTGTGGACATAAATTGAGTGCTTTGGCATTTATGTGTATACGAATAACTAATAAGAAGAGCCTGATTTATAGCGTTTAAGGCCCTTTTTAATGTAGCTGTATGAGTCATATCGATTTAGTGTCCCTGAAGTTCTGGTCATAATTAGCAGATCTGTACTGGTTGCCAGATCATTTCCAGATAAATGTGTTCCCAGCACAGGTGTCAGAGGCGTGTCTCTCTGCTTGTTAACCAGGTCGAGCTTCTTTCTGCAGCAGTTTGTGAACAAAAAGCTTTTGTGGCTCTAAGAACACTGCAGTCTGCTCTGCAGTCCACACATCACACCTCCTCAGTCGGGAGCAGAAATCGTTGTGGACTGTCTGGAGAAAATCCCATCAGACGCCTCGCTCTGGGCTCCGGCCTCCTCTGCAATGTCGTGCTTCATTAACAAACGCAATTACTCTCCTGATTAAAACCTTTCACTCCAGCGCTCTAAATCCAACGAGGCAAATGTAGCAATTTGCTGCATGGGTTGCTCTGTGTGATATCAGATCTGTGAGGATTTAAAGCGTGCCGATGATCTATCGTGTTTTACTTATGTATTAGTGCTGTAATTCAGTATTTTAATGCACCGTGTGCGAGCTCCTGAAGCGTTCATTTAGCCTGAACGATGCAGTGTTGCCTCTGACCACATGGGAGCGCACTGAGCCTTCCGGAGAGCCTGTCTGCATCCACCCTATCAGCCAGGGTTATTTATCAAACTGCACAGAGAAATTTGAACTTGCATGAGATAAAAATGGAAATTCTTGACTTTTACTCCCCAGAAACTTTAGATTAAAACCCATTTATCAAACTTATTTTGTCTCTGTTCACTTAGATCTTAGATTAGTGTTGCAGTGCACCGACAACGTGGATGGACTGTAACGGCTGTGATGAATAGCTGTAACCCTATTTATGCTTGTATTGTATCACAACTTTTTGTTCTAAAAGACTAAAGCCGATTGATCCTTTTGTTCCGTGCCACATTGTAAGATTTTCTCTGATCTATCGCATCTCTGCAGCACGAACGACTTCCCTCTTATGTATGTAATATAAAGTTAATTTCGAAGCAGTGTATTAAAGACTGGTAACACAATAACAACAAACTTCGTAAATGGAAAGTGGATAACTGATTAAACTTTACAGGTTTTTGCAGCCAACAAAAAAATTCAATGCAGTAGCAGAATAAGTGAAAAGTGGCACTGCGTGTGAGCCTGAAATTATTTTATAAGGATTACCTGTTATGTAAAGTGGTGAAAGAAGAAGTAAAAGTCATATTCCTATTGAAGTCATATTTTACTGAATATTAGATACTGATATATTTAATGTATCTAATATAAATAGATATTAGATTATGTATTAGATGCTGACTTGCTTAGAATAGTCAGCTCTTTTTTTGTTTTTTTAATTTATTTATTTATTGTTTAGGAGATCACACCCAGGAGCTGGATAAAAAAAAAAAAGGTAAATTTTCAAAATAAAAGACCCTGTTAACTACTGACCAAACAGTAACCTCCAGAGCTGAAAAAAGAAGCCACCAAAACTGCAGTTCCTGTAATGGCCACTTGAGGCTGGCTCCAAAAGTGTCTCATTCCCCAGACTCGCATGTTAATATCTCCAACTTTACAGCACAAATAAATATCTTTCCCCCTCCATATCAAGTGCTTTTTAATTTCCAACTGTATAATGGAGTTAGGGGTGTGGCCATCTTGAGTGACAGGTGCTATGACACAGCTGGCAGGCCATTACTCAGATCAATCAATTAGACTTCTCTACCATGTTTAACAATAAATAATAAAGTAAATTTTGTTTCTATATAACATGTTTTATTTTGAAAGTTTAACTTATTCTTCATCCCGTTCTTGTGTCTGACTTTCTGCCCTCCTCATCTGCTCTTTGCATGTCAAAGATTCACCAAAAAAAACGTGTTTTACATAAGAACAGCAACACAAACTAAACACTTGATTCCCCGAGAATTACGAATGAAACTTTTATCACCAAAAAAATAATATTTGGTCATTTTAAAACAAATAAAATAAATTGATGCATTGTGCAATATCTATTTAAAAAAATAATAATAAAAAAATAATTACTTATTAATGTTTTATTAACTATTACAATTTATATGTGATGGTTACTATACAGTGTTATTTAAAGGCTTAAAAAAATCAGACAGCTTGACTTTAAAGTTAAATGACTTATGCTTTGGCAGAATAACATCACTGAGGTAACTCAGCAGCTAACAGAGCTAAAAGCTCTGTTTCTTTGTTTTCACGCGTACACTTCGCTGTAAGTCTCTTGTGTGAGACACGGCGTTTCTTCTTTTATATGATTCTGCAATCTCTCTCTTCAGCGGTCTTTCTTTATTATTCTTTTGTTGAAGTGTTTCTGTTTGGTGGCTCCAGGGTGAGGGGAAAACAGCAGAAACCGAGCAACGATGTACAATTTTGGCAAGCACCATCGTTCTGTGCCATTTCAATGCCTTGGGTTGGCGAAGAAGTGCATGCAAACATAATAAACCCTTCCAAACTCACAAAATTTCCTCTTGCGTATGTAAAGTGATGCAAAAATTATGCGTAACAACCGGCAACCAGAAGCACGCCCTCGCAAAAAATAAGCCCAGAACTTCTCTATGGCCCTTTCTGCTTTGCACCGCAGAATAAGGATTCCCTTTTAACAGCTTATAAACCCCGATCATCTTCTAATCTATGCATGAACACATAATATAAACTCTGGGTTCCTTAAATCTCTCAATTTCATGCTTGAAATTATCCTTACTTTGCACGATTAGGGGCCTAAATAAATCTTAAATCAAGTGCTTAAAACCCTTAATCATAACTGTAAGGGCAGAGAGTGCAGCAAGAGCAACATTTAGAGCTTTAGCGTGGCCTAAAAAATATTTAACTTCCACCTCTTCACTTGTCACCTTAATCCTAAAATGAAAAATTCAAGGTGTCTCTGCCTCCATATCATTAAATATTTTAAGTTTTAATCAAGCATACTGTAGTACAGAAATTACTCTCTACATTAGTTTGTGTCAGTGTAAATATTAATCTGCTCCCTGCTGAGCTACGTTTCTATATAAACTACTTAAAGTGGTGCAGAACCTCCTGTAAGGACGAGTCCTGAGGACTGCGAGCTGTGTAATAATCTACTGCAGCACTAAACACGCCAAACTCTAGTCTTCTTTGCTGCATTTAAATCTGTAATTTTAATGTGTTCAGATTTTAAATATTTAGTGTAGATGCTGCTAACGCGGTCAGTGATTCTGAAAAGTATTTTGCAGAACTTCGGATAACGCTTATTTTGAAGTCCAGCAAATTCCTCATAACTGGTTTGTAATTTCCAATGAAGGCTCTTTGAACGAAGCACGTCAATTGGTACAAATAAATCTAATTGTTTATTTCCTACAAGTCACATAATTTCAAATAAGTTGCTTCAGTAAGTTAGTCTGTAAGTCAGTGCATAGCAGGTCAGCTCAATATCTACAACAAGCTAACAAATTTTAACAAAGGCTGAATTTTTAATTTGAGTTTATTAAAGTTAACCTATAAATCTGTTCTTTATTTTCTGTCATATTCATACTGTCGCAGTTTTGAATGCCCATTTTAAACATGGCCAAAGTTTGAAATGATGAGGTCAGTGTATGTGCAAGTAATCCCTTTGAGCTGAAAACTTAGGATTTCGGCTGCTCTAAACACCCAGTTTCAAACGTTTTTTTCTACTCTTGGCTCATAGCCAAGAGTAGTCATTGGGAGGAGGTATCCTTATATGGTCATCTAATGGCAAAGGCACACTAGGAAACCTCCTTGTGATTGTAAGTATTTGTTTGCCACAGCTACTACAGAGCCTCAGGGTGTTGCACACTCAACCTCTAGGTGACCACTTTCGACTGCAAGCAGATGTGACAGATGCAGTACAATTTAATCACTGTACTACACTATGTCACTATTTGTAAAGGAATATCTGAATTTGCATCCACCCATCGATTTTATTCCACTATTCCACCTCAGGGGAGGCTAGGGGGAGGAGCTAAAAACGCTTTTTTCATAGAGGCTATGAAAAAGGCTATAAGGCTCATTTATGCAAAGCTACTCTAAAGAGTAAAATAATAAAAAGCATCAAGTTGTAAAAGGGCATCATAGTCTGTTTCAAGATATCAGGAGACCTCTTGTGAGGAAACACTAACAGAAAATAAACTCAACAGTGTCAGGACTTTTTGTTCGCCATATAGTAAAAACTCAGTATTTATAGGAAACTTTCAAATAACTACAAAAACACACGAAGGCCAATGACCTATTTTAATGAAATACCTTTAGATGTGCTTTTTCAGTGCTCTTCTTTTTAACCAAGTTTCATGAAATTTCACTTGGCAGATTTTGAAAAACCTTGCAGGCAGACAAACAGCACCAAAAACACACATTCGAACTGCAACCGTACTGCAAATAAAACATTGTAACTTGAACATATTCCAAAAAAACATTAATACTAATAATAAATTCTGGAAACATCGTCATCACAGAAATGTATTCTAAAAATGAACATTTAGGTGTTAACGTGCTTTTATATTATATTTATATTATATTGTGTTGTATTAAATACTATATTTTATATTATAGTAGCTTTATAATATGTGCAAACTGTGATTTCTGAGGTTTTGTTCATAACATCCAAATGATAAGTTCTAGAAGTAAAAGTATGGTGTCAAAGTTAAACTTTGTTGTTTGTATGTATAATTAATGTATTCATTAACTATATAAACTGTAATAACAGCATGTTGTATTTAACCTCATTCTCATAATGCTCATTCTAAGGTCTGTAAGTGTTGCACAGTGTAGACCTTCCCGTTACCTCTTTGTGGTCCTGCTCATCTCCCAGACGTTTGATCTTGTTGCAGTCGACGGGCAGGTCCCAGCAGTCGGTGTCGCTCAGCTGGTAGCAGCGGCTGCTAAGCAGAGCCTGCCGCTGGGGAGACATCGGCTGCAGGGGTGTCAACACTGTCCCGCTGCCCTCGGGGCCGCCTGGCTGACCAGCCACATCCAACGCCCCGCTGTCATCCAGATCGCCAACCGGACTCTGAAGAGCAAAGGAATCTGAATACTGGTGAGGTATTCAGAGGGCTTATTTTTGTTATGTGTTTATTGTTACTTTTTTTTTTTTCAGAAAGTTTATTTTATCATTTCTAACAAGTATTAACGGTAATACCCATAATTATTCGTACCCCTGTGAAAAATCTGTATTTTTTTTAACTATCTTTTACATGAAAGCTCAGCTGGTGAAAGTTTGCCTTAATTCAGTTTATTGTAGTTGTGATAGAATGTTCCAGATGCATGTTGATTTTACACAATGGGCATAACAATAAAAATACTAATACTTATAATAATTTTTACATGCTGTCCAAAATTATTCATACTCTTCACCTGCCTCGGTATTAGGATTATTGTTTCTTTACAGTGTAGGTATTTTAGGTATTTTCAGCAATGTTAGGCAAGAAATCCATGTTGATTTCTAGAAAAGTCCAGAGGCCGAGAAGCTAAGGGGAGTTAGTAAAAATGCTGTCAGTTCAGGACATGTACTATGGGTAAGAACTAAGTGAGGACCTCAGTTCACGTATTTTGATTGTTGTCAAGGATGCCATGGGCTACAAAGCCATATCCAAATGATTCCAGGTCCCTGTACCCACAGAGCGTCATTAACAAGTACAAGATATTCCACACAGCCAAGAACCTGAAGAGACATCGTAGAAAGCCCAAAGTTACACGCCATCTGGGAAGAAGTGTGTTATGGGAGGCCAGCAGTAACCCACACATCACAACTAAGATTATTCTACAAAATCTGAGCAACACCAGAACACAGATTTCAAGAAGATACAGCAGCAAACATTATCCAAGGGGGCTCTTCATGGACAGTGACCACTCCTCCAATACAGGCACACACAAGCTCATCTAGCCTCTGTGACAGAGCTACTGTTTTAGTTATGGTCAGATGGGAACTCTTCAGGCACAGAGATGTGGCTTTTGTTTGGTAAAGGAAAGGTGAAGCATTCACCCAGAAAACATGGTCCCACAAGTCAAACACTGAGGCAGGAGTACCACGGTCTGGGGTCAATTTTCAACAGATGGACCCAGATGAACCTTTTAAAAGTTGAAGGAATCATTAAACTGGACCGGCATTCATCCAGCATTCTTGGGCAGCAATGGACCGTCTAACCAGATTACGGTCCAAAAACATATGGCTAAATTAGTCAAGGAACAATTTGCAGACAACAATCTGAATATTTTGGAGTGGCCAAGCCAGCGCGCCAACCTGAACCCGGTTAGAATTTCTGGAGAGAACTAAAGACCAAGATCATGGCAAAGAAACCCTCAAACCTTGAGGACCTGGAAAAGTTCACCAAAGAGGATTGGGCCAAAATCCCTGTGGAGATGTGTAGAAACACGTTCAACTGCATGAAGTACTTGGAGGCTGTAGCTACAAATAAAGGCATTTATACCACTGGCTACTGAGAAAGAGTAATTCTGGACATGCAATTTTTTTTGGGAAATCAGTCAAATGTAACCGTACAAATCGTTAAAAAATATTGATCATTTGAATGTTCTTCTTATAGCCTTATGTCACGTTTTTTTATGAAATGGTACAAGAATAAATTTGATCTGTCAATAATATATTTTAAAAACACCAAAATTCGACAGGGGTATGAACAATTTTAGCCATAATTACATTTAGAAATGTCTTCCTAATGCTCCTCTCTGAGTTGCGCTCTCTAAACAAAGCTGCCTTGTCTTATTTTTCCCCACTCCTGCCATTGTTTAGGGATGTGATGTAATAAGCCAGACATCCCATTTTCACTTGCACTGCCTCAGATTACCTGTGTCAGCAGGTCCTGGGGTTTCCCTCCCAGAGCGTGTGGGAGCTCCCGGCACCGTGTCGACAAGTTAAGGATGGCCGTGGCCGCCATGTGGGCCGCCTCCATGTCGTGGGTGTAGTCGAAGCTACTCTTACTGCAGGTGCTGCTGGCACTGCTTCCACCTCCACCGCCTCCCCCTCCTCCTCCTCCACCTCCCCCTCCACAGCTCAGGCTGCTGCTGCTGCTGGGAGCGTAGCTGCTGGTCGTACTGCTGGCCGGGCTGGACGTCTTACAGTAGCGCTTAGCTGCAGGGGTGCACACACGTATGGCTGGTTTGTTAGGCTGATGCTGGCTTTTGGCCAAGCTGTTCAGCAGATGGGTTTTTTGCATGGGGTTTAAAATTGCAGAGAGATCCTCTAGCTTTTAAGAATATGCAATAAAAAAAGACAGATTGGTGAGGGGAAAGAGCGAGAGAAACAGATTGAAATTTAAGGCTTTCTAGGATTAAGCAGGGAAACAATGAATTGACCAGAAGAAGAATCCACTCCAAACTAATTCAAACAAGCTCAGTGCTTGAGATTGATGAAGTTGTTCAACTTTTTTGGTCAGCTTGCCAAAATCAGAGCTCGTAAATCAAGATAACATATCTTAAGACTGCTCCTGCCTCAGCACTGAATTGAAAATGCTTTGGACTGGATGTCTACATCTGATTTTTATTTGGAACAAATTCTAAGAACTGCAGCATTTCCTCCTATGTTTGTGCAACATTTGCTTAAAAAACACATAATACAGTGCCCAGCTGTCTCAGAAAATAACTGACTTTAAAAAAAAAAAAGTAACTACTTATAATATTTGTATCTTCAGTACTTAAAAATGGACCCACAGGAACAATAAGCAAAGTATTTACAGGCCATTTTTGTCTTTTTAAAGGATTTGCTGCCAGCTAGAAAACATATATGAACACCAGCCTTATTGGTAAAATAGGGAGACATAAAGTCATCCAACATAAGACAGAGAAACAGATGTTTGGGCAAAGCCAGAGAAAGACGCTGCGTGATGGTGAATCCGGCCTCGGCAGGCTGGAACGAGGCTGATGGAGGGAAGAATGGTGGAAAGGAGGGAGGCAGGGAGGGAGTCGTGACAGAGGGGAGCTCAGACACCTCGTCTAAAAATCTCCCTCCTGCCTGCTTCTCACTAATGGCTCCCAGCCAAAGAAACAGGGCTCGCCTCCATTATCTCTCTCCTGTTTCACAATCCCTCCATCTGTACCTCCTCCCTCCCTCCATCCCTCCATCCTCTGCTCAGAGGAGGCAGGCTCTTAGCTTGGCATTTCCATAACTCTGCTCCAGCCATGTGGAGAGGCCGAAAACATCAGTGTTTTTAGCTCTATAACAAAGAGAAGACAAGCAGCACAGAGCATGTGTCGTTGTGTGCGCTATAATGCTTTTAACATCGGGTACAAAATGTTCTCCTCAGAACAAGAAAATGAAAAGTAATCCCTAAGAGTGGGATCATCTGGAAGGTTTCTTTTTCCTTTAAAACAAACAAAAAAAAAGAAATTACAAAAAGCCTGACTGTGTTTTTTATGGTGATTTTTGAATATACCTAAAATTACATTTTTAGACACATGGATCCATCATTAACTCGAATAAATATTTCCAATATTCTTTAAAAGGTAAGAAGAACATCAGACCCTATTAAAACAAAAGATGTAAATCACCAATCGAAATATACGATAAATTGTTGCCATATGATCTAAATGTGGGACCTATGATTTGCAATTGTGTATGTTAATCCTTCTCACCGTCGTATCCCTTCGGGGAGGTGTCTCGCCCATGGTGGTGGGACTTGGTTGTCAGACCTCTCTTTCCGTAGCTGCCGTGTTGGGCATCATAGCTGCCATAGTCATAGCTGGTCTTGGAGTATTTCTCCAGCTCCTTCGCCAAGTTGGATCGTGGCGTGCTGGTGGGAACATTGTTTTTGTAGCCATACTCAGGAATCTCCAGCTGCTTCACAAAACACATTGGTCTGAAAGGCAGCCAGAGGGTAAATAAGGCTGGGATCGAACTTTACTGCACCATTTAGCATCCCTACTTCGGATTTAAAAGTAGAATTTTTTTTTTTTTAATATTTGTTTTGTTTTTTCAAAGAACCAATAACACGAGACAGTCTGTGTTATTTTCCTTTACGCTAAAAAATTGGCTGCACCATTGAGCGTCCCTAAAAACACTGACTTCTGCGAACGGTAATCAGTGAAAGGAAGATGGTGAGTTTCTGTTTTGTGGAAGAATATTTAAGCCCAGCTTTTTATTTATTTGCTAACTGACATCCTTTCAGCTTTCAGTACATTCTGTTTAAGAAAGGCAACATATATTCCCAGATTGCCTTACAACTCAAAAATATACCAGGAAATTGTTAAACCATTTGGCATCATCAAATAGAAAACAATGAAGGTTTTCTTTGTTATGGAATAGTTTGAGAGTCTCAAGCTTTAAGACACTATTAAAGTTGCCCTGATCATTTAACGTGGTGCGTGATGCCCTCAAAATATTTGCAAACTTTTAGTGTAGATTTAATATGCAGAGATAAATAAAATCACAAAATACACTAAATCAAGCTGCCGTAGTTTCAATTTAAGAGTGTTACAACAACTAATAAAAAATTTTTGTTTGTGTTTGCTAATTATTCACAGGATATTTTTTGATTCCGGAATTCCCAGCATATCTGAACTAGTCGCGCATGTGGTTAAATGTGCTAGTGACCTAAACTGCACCTAGATATAAGGAGGTTTACTAGTTATTGTGCATCCCCAGTTCCTTATGTTTGATAAGATCTGCACCTATGTGTGGGAATTTCACTGCACCATTCAACATCCCCGATTTAAGAAAAAGCAAAGGAAAAACAACTGCTTCCATAACATACCATATTCAGAGTTCAGTGAGCAATTCGGCCACCCCCGCTAACCTATCAGAATTAAAAAATATGCTGCTTTACTGTACTGAAGTGGGCGGTACCTGAGGACACGGTCTGACGCCTGATTGGTCTTACTGCCGCTGTCAGTTGAGTGAGTCTTCTCGTGGACCTTCGCCATCTTCTCTGCAGCAGCAATGGGACAGCCGGACAGACTGAAGGATTAGGGAGGGGGGAGACAGCACACGGCCTGGTTACACACTGTACCAACACATGCACGCACACATGCAGCATCTGGCTCTCAATGAAGAGCAGTTCAGCTGTCAGTACCATCAGTTCAAAATGAATTATGGATTTAAAAATGGCCTACTTTGTGTTGACTTTATGACTTGCTTTCCAGATGACAAACTGGTTTACCAGTTGACTTTCTGTGTGACTTTTTTCTAAATAGGTATTGCTTAAATTTACAGACAGACATGTTTGTGACTCCTGCTTCTGTACATCACTCAAACTGCAAAATCCTAGGCTGAAAATGAAGCCAGTGCAAAACTGACATTCAGCTAATGTCCACCTGAGGCTGGCTCAAAAAGTTAGTCAATAGTCCGCTCCCACGTCAATGTCCAAATTCAGCCATGAAAACAGAATGTTTACAACTTCATATAAGAACAGGCCTCTTGCCTGTGGTTGTGCTGTTGGTACCTTTTAAATAAATTGTAGTTTGGAAATGGCAAGAAAATAAATTCTCCTGTTTTATTGGGCTGTTATTTAGCACTAGTTATGATCGGGTATCTTTGTCTATGCATTACCATACCTGATATCCTAGCAGTCTACTCTCTCGCTCCAAAAACATAGTGATGGCCAAAACACTAATTTGAGGCTAGTAAAAGTGGAGACTAGAAACTAAGTGAGGGTATGAAAATGACCAGGTGACAGTATTTTTTATCTCTTTATTGTCCTCCCATTTCACATATTTGACTGGATCAAATTTACAAAAGTGACTAAACAACTGACAGGAATTCAAAATGAGACTCAAAGATGATTAGCTGACAGAACAGCAGCTCATATTTGGCATATTTTTCCTTCACACAATCACGGCAAAACCTCTAACCTGCATACTTTATGTTTGTTTATTAAGTTATATATGGTGGTGAGGAAAATGATTATTTGATCCCTTGCTGAATTTTAAAGTTTGCTCACTTACAAAGAAATTAACTGTTTATATTTTCTGTGGTAGTTTCATTTTAATGGAGATAGACAGAATATCAAAAATACAGACAAAAAAATATTTCATAAAAGTTATGAATTGATTTGCATGCAAAGCTTCAAACCGAGCGCACCTGATGATATTTCTTTTATCGACCAATTCAGACTCCTTCTCAGCCTTAATAACATGTTCCAAAATGGGCCAGAATCTTTGTCTTTATTTTGTTGGTCACTCTACGTCAGGCTCTTTAGAGTTTACTGAGTGGTTGTATCTGGATCTGGATCTGCTCCCATAACTCTTTATACAGCAACTGAATACCTGCTTGAATAAGTGACTAAATTATTAGTTTTTAGCGGATGCCTCTTTACTAACAAAACACACACACAGTTTTCTCCAGTGATTTGGGAGAGTTTGTGGTTATCTGTCCCACATGACACTTCCACTTAACAAAACTGTCACTTCACACCAACTCCCAGTGATAAGTGTTAAAAGTTAACACCTTCTCCGTTTTTAATCATTAAATTTGTTTTTCATCCCTAACCAAGTGTAACCTCACAGGAAGCAGAAACACAAATCTAATCCTGCTCATCGGCCGCTGCAGTGATTGACTGATTGTGTGATAGATTAGATTACATTCATTAAGCAGCTGCTTTTGGTCTTCTGAGGAAAATAATTAAATGTCATCAACAATCATAAGTGAATTTCTTTAAAAACAAATTAAAATTGCAATAAACAGAGGAAAATTTGTGATGTTGGACCCAAAATTTCATCCTGTGTACTTCATCCTGTGTACCAGTCATTAAAATTTGTGACTTGCTGACCCTCATGTGGTGGAAACAGGGGTAAAGGAGAAGCTGATTGGTTGGGGATGTGGCTTCTCCCCCCTGCCACTTTGGGCTTTTCCTAATTGCTTCATACCCACAGAGGCAATGAAACATCGTTAGTATACACACACACACACACACACACACACACACGCATGCACGCACACACTCGTTTTAAAGCATGGCAGGGCTACTGTGTGAGTAGTGTGTGACAGATCAGCACGGCAGTGCCCGCTACTGCTGCTGCTGCTATGAAGGCGTTTCCATGGTGACTGCCAGACATGAAAGCTGGTGGCTAACAGTAGCTAAGCTAGCTAGCTAGTGCTTTGTTTCGTTTCCCAGTGGAGCTGTGCTACATAACACACCCTGCAGCCCCGTCTGTGTGTGTGTGTGTGTGTGTGTGTGTGTGTGTGTGTGTATTCTGTCTGCCAGCACACGTGTGCTGCTGTCTGTGAGCTAATTTGTAAGTGTCTGACTGTGTGTGTGAGAGTGTGTGTGTGTGTGTCAGGCTGTGTGTGAATGAAACAGTGTGTCATCTAAAGCTCTACGTATGTGTGAGAAAATCAGTGCAAATCACTTTACATAATTCAAAAGTATGCATCTGTGTGTGTGTGTGTGTGTGTGTGTGTGTGTGTGTGTGTGTGTGTGTGTGTGCGTGTGTGTGTGTGTGTGTGTGCCGCCT
>VUQG01035788.1:0-10821 GCA_015106755.1 Etia nguti
GCTTAAGTGCTCGTCAGCGGTGGCCAATCACAGTGTGGCAGGCCCAGGGTTGCCGTGGCGATATGCGGGGACATTTAGAGGACTCCGATAAACTCTGCCATTTAAAAGGTTATGACAATTAACGCGGCTCTCCGCAAATTACCACTGCCAGACCTTTACCCACGGACGTCTCTCTCTCCCTCTTATCACCTTGCGCCCAGCCTCGCTCGCTCTCTCCCTCTTTCTCTACCTCCTCCTCTCTATCTCGCCATATGCCCTCCATTTCCGCAGCCTACCCCACCCCTCCCTCCGCCTACCCCCCCTTCCAGCCAGCAGCACTTTTAATATCCCGTTAATTAACAGAGTTCTTCACTTAATATTCAAATGGTGACCAATTAATGACATTGAACTTTAGGTGCCCCACCCGCCCACACACTATGCCCCCACAACACACACGTACACCTTTACTCCAACTCCTATCACATCCTATTGAATCTCACACACACACACACACCGTTTCACGTCTCTCATTTCCTCCTCTCCGTCCCCTCAACCTCTCCACCATCACCAAGGTGAGCTCCCATTTCCGTGTGATTGAAAGAGTTTTGTGAGGCAGCTGAGCAAGTATACAGCGAGGGGGTAATAAAGTCAGAGGGGGGAGGGGGGCCACAGAAAGGCAACGTGGCCTTTTAATTAACCTGGTGTGATTAAAAGCGGGGGTGGCGGAGGGTGGGGGAAAGGGCCTGCTGCTGTAGCCGGTTGGGGGCAGAGAGGTGACAGACAGGAAACAGGAAATGACAAACTGGAAGTGGGCCCAATCGATGAACCCGTATGTGGGAATTTGACACGTATGCAAATCTAGTGTAATGTGTTACAAAACGATGCATTAAAGTAATCCGATTCCTTTGCGGTAGTAAGGTTAGTTTTGTTGCTCGAGATGCACTTTTTAGTTACTTTTTCAAATAAATTTTTACAGTTAAATCGATGACATTTTCCTTTGTCCTTATTTTATCAATGAGCAAGATGGCAGAGAGCACCACCTTTAAAGTGTGGAAGTATTCATATTACTTCACATCGGGGTCATGAGGAGCGCTGTGAGCTGTTAAGGAGCTAAGCACAGTTCCCCCACACTGGTGAGGCCTTTGGAGAATAGAATTGTAGGTGACCAAAAAGAAGTGTTTACAGTCATGTAGAAAGTTGGGCATGCATTCATGCACAGCTCTCTGAAGGTCCCACTACAGCGATTCTGTGAGGCTGATGTCTGGACTATTGGCAGCGCCTTGACTCTTTTCTTTTTCAGTCTTTCTGTTGGAGATTTGCTGCTGTGCTGGGATCTTTGTCCTGTTGATGACCCAGTTTGGTCCAAGCTTTAGTCACACAGATGGCCTCACTTTGGTTTACAGAGGAGTTCATGGTCCACTGAGTCACTGCAAGGTGTCCAAATCACCATCCCTCCTCCACCGTGCTGACAGCTGGTGTGAGGTGCTGGGTTTCCTCATCATAGGCAAACATCTCCACTTTGGTGTCGTCGTTGTTGTTTCGGGAGTCTAGTGGTTCTTTCATAAAACTTGTGCCGCCATGTTTTGCTTTCTCCAGCAACCCTACCAAACAAGTCATACCTGCTCAGCCTTTTTCTAAATGTACTGACATGAACTTTACCCTTTAACACGCTCTTGGGTTTTTGCAGTTCCTCTGAGCATTGCACAATCTGACCTTGGGGGGAATTTGCTGGAATGTGCACTTCTTCAGATCAACAAACTGCCAAAACGTCTGCTTTTATAGATGTGCTCACACTTGCTGATAATGAATTAATCAAGTGCAGCACCTGGATTAGCAGCAGCTGACTGCTACTGACTCTCTGAATTCCCATGGAAGCAGTAAAGCTGGACTTTCTTGTTTTGAATGTATTTTTGGAAACAGAAACACTCTGCAACGCTTAAAATAACTGGTAAAATAAAGTAAATGCACTGCTTTACACACAGAATTACTCATGGAAATTGGGAGTTCTTTAGATATTACATTCTGACACCAAACTATATTTAAATTATATCTGCATCCACCTGGCGCTCTCACAGTTTTCTGTGCTACTTCTGATATTTTACAGATGCACGTCTCTCATGAGGTTTTGCTGTTAACCTTTTCAGAGTTTTGATGAGTGACGCAGCGCTGCACAGCAGGCAAACATGCAGCAGTTACTATCAACTCAAGGTAAAGCTGAAGGAAAGCGCGTTAAAAGGGAGACCTGCAAGCCTGTGACTGGTCATATCTTTCTTCTTTCCTTTGAAACCATTCTGCTCAAGTCACTAGAAAGCATCTAACCCAATGAATCAGCTTCCTCCCATGTAGGTCCCTGCAAAGAGGCCGTGTCTCCTCCAATCAGCTGAGAGTTCATCTACACTAAAGCACCCCTCCCCAGGGGCTACTCTCAGGCAGGAAGGGGAAATAGTCAATAGAGAAATTGGAATCAGTTTCACAAAAGAGAGTGGGATGGGTAGTATTTTTTTTCCCACTCACTTCCTTTTCCAAAGGCTAGCAGTCGAATCCAGATGACTCTAGCAGTCACCCAAAAACCGCTGAATAGAACATCCAGCATAGAGCTTAAACAAGCCTATATTCTGTTGCATGTAATTACTCTGCAAACATCAATTTAACACACTGTTCCTCAGTGAAAAATTAAATAGTGTGGAGTAGCTGATCAAAGCCTGCACCGTGTCCTTACAACGTTATGAGTTTAAGTCTGGCAGTTGGCCAACGTTGCATTTCACCCTCTCCAGTCTGTCATACTGTGCTGTATACTACCCAATAAAGCAAACACGCCATAAAGAATTATCTCCAAATTCTTGAAATTATAGCTCTCTCGTTTTCGTTTTTATGAGGCAGAGTGTGTAACACGGTAACAAAATATCACTCGCTTCATCTGCCGTGCGTCAAGCGTAATATAGCCATCAAGAGAAAGAAAGGGCACACATTTCCTCCTTTTAAGTGATTCGTCTCACAACGGAGCTGAAGCTAACACTTGGGGTCGTGATATTTATAGGGCGTCTTTAAACTTTACTTCCAGAAAAACGGGCCACTCGTCAATGGCTTTTAAATATTTTTTCCACACAGCAGGAGTAATTCTTGTGACAATTTTATTTTTTAAAGAGGATTAACCCACAAGATTTGGTGGAAAGTGACACGTTCACATACGAACAATAACATAGTTCACGTGCTTAAAAAAAGGGTCAAATAAAGGACAAACTTTACTGTTACTCATAATCATGGATTTAAAAATATCTGCCTTTCTCAAACAGTCATTCAAAATCTACCAGCACATGCACTTTTATTTTTTTCAAAGCACACTCCTTCCCTGGTGCAAAAAAATAAATAAATATTTTTTTACTTTTTGTATGAGCCTTGATGTCTTAGAAATGCCTTTTTAGCCTGCTTTGCTCCTTGCAATCAGATGAGGTCACAGCAGTGCAATAGACTCAAAGAAAGGCAGCGTTTTCACTTCGATTTGTTACAAAACCAGCTAATAGCGGTCGGTTGCAGAGCAAATTCTGTGTCAAAGGCAGCTGGAATGGTTCCATCAACTGGAGGATGTCCTCTGGCTAGGGTTAATGGGAGTGGAGTGGGGGGAAAGGAACTGCGGAGAGTGCCGGAAGAACAAAATAAAGAACTTTTCAGCTTGGATTTCTCAGAGTAATGCGGGGTCAAAAAACAGGGGTCAATACCACAATGACATCCTAATCTGGCGCGGGCTGGCGATCGCGCGTATGCGTGTAATCCGCTCTGTGCGGCTCGCATCATGTCTCATTTCAGCCCAGAATCACAGACAAAGGTCACTGTTTGACCTTTTCGCAGCACCGAATTGCCGCGGCACACTCGGCTGATTAGTGTACACGCACACACAGTGTACAAAAAGTGACAGGAAGCCACACGCTCACTCAGAACAGAAAAATGAAAGCGATACAGCGCTGAGCTGAAGGCACACAAAACCTTCTATTTCTAATCTTGGCCGAGGTCGCCGTGTACGTTCAATTTTCCTAACGTGTTTACCTCTTGGATCCAAAATCAAAGACGGCGACCACGTTTCTTTATTCTTTAAATTTATTCTGGTATTTCCTGGTATTTGTTTCCCTCTCGAAAATCCTCTCTCGCTCAATCGATGACCAATTAACTTTGTCTTAATGCCACCGCGCTTGCTTGTTTTTGTTATGTTTAAAATGTCATGTTTTTTAATGATCAATATTGTGAATTTTCAGTAATTACTGCAGCACAAACTGCTGAAATACTGGAAATGTTTGGCCAGTTCCACATGTATGCCTGTACATGCTAAAGACCCACTCTGTTCCTAATAATATGTAAAGTATGTATGTAAATGGCTGTAATATACCTGCATCCAAGCCAGGAGCTTATTAGAAGATGGAAAGAATGAATTTAGCCGGTTCTTTAGTGTGACAGACAGGCAGGAACCAGGAGGTGGCGACTTACTGCCTGCTGTGCTAAAGCAACATTAAATGCTGCATACTGTTGTTTCAACACGCAGGAAGGGTGTCGTGATTACAGGTAAAGATGGTGGGAAGCTGCCGAAGGTATCGAGGCTTTTATGTAGCCATAACAAGCTTGTGTGCCTGCCCTTAAAGGAGCACGCTTGCATAACAATGAAAAACAGAGGGAGACCAGCTCCCCGGTCAGCACAGAAGTTGGCATAGCAACCAATACGGGACTTATCAGCACAGGTGAAATGGCTTCGGCCAATTGGAGCGCTCGGGCAGAACTACCTGGTATATAAATGTCAGCGTGGGTCAATTGCCGCCGCGTGATCGGCAATGATGAAAACACACCATTACTGTCACCAAATGTCAACGCGGCCATGGATCTCAGCCTCTCCCAGTTAGAGTGACTAATGTTTGCTCAGTAGGCTGCACAGTCTGTGTGTGTGAGCATGTTAAGTGAGGAAACAAGAGTAAGAGCTTTTTCAGCGTGAGACAAAAGGCGCGCTGGCTGAAACGTTCACTCAGCATGAAAATTACTATATGCTCACACTGATGATTTCCTTTTTTGACAACCTGCTTTTGTGCTAACGATGGCTTTTTGCTCAGCATTGGTGCGCTCGGTATTCAAGTCTGCCGAAGAAAGTTTTAACTACGTCTCAGTAAATCACAGCATAACCACCACGACAGACATGGCTCCGCCGCCGCCAGTCAGCCTGCGCAGATACTGAATAACTACTAATGGCCTATCCAGTGCATGCGCCGGATGACGTATGGAATTATTATCACATGTCTCTTTGCATGGATGTTCTCTGTAATGTGGAAGGATAACATGCATCATTATAGAGGGAAAGCATCCTGATCCGTGTTGCATTTTATAAAACACAGTGTGCAGTGCTCAGTCGTGCACTGGCTGCATGGATATCATCACCACATATCTGCGGCTGCACTGTGATGTTACTGTTAATGCTCAAGCCATATTAATGCACGGTATTTTATGTACTTTTTTATTTGCCACCATTGCCTTTTGCCTCACACTGAAGTGCTCTTTTTTTGGTTATGGACCTATATAGGCAATTCTGACTGAATTAAACTAAATGCCTTTATCAGCTATGATCCTGTGGAAGGGCTCGCGGCACCACCGTTTTCATAATCTGACATATCCTGTTCAAACTGATCTTCTTTCCTCCTCTTCAGTTTGATCCGTCCTTTCCCGTCCACTACTTTTGTAATCTCTCCCGTCTTGTCCTGTTTTATTTTTTTTCCTTTGCTCTGTTTTGCTCTCTCTGTAATGATCCAGGGCAACACTGCGAGCCAGAGTCACTCCATGCGGGCTGATAGATAGATCCCTCTGGCTGCAGAGTGGATGGGAAACACATGGGCAGACTTCACTCAACTCAGAAAAAACAACTGCTTGAAGCCAGCTTCCCAGTGGAAATCTTCTACAGAACATCACGCTAAAACTTGGCAGGACACGTCTCGATCCATATCTGCAGAACAGGCCCTTTGTTGTTCTGAGAATTCGGTTTGCACTGGCAGGCCTGTGCTCATTGAAAATATACAATATGTGTTTATACACTATGATCGTTCAATCTCCGAAACACGTATTGCATGCAAATGTTTCTGCACAGTGTGCGTGCTTCGAGAAAATAGTTAAATATTTCGAAACGCAGAGAGTGAGATCTACCTAAAATATGTCTCATGATGAATGCGAAAGAGTAATGGGCCTGGACCACACACACACACACACACACACACGCACACGCACGCACGCACACACACACACACACACACACACACACACGTCACGCACGCACGCACACACACACACACACACACACACACACACGTCAGGTATTCATATCTTGTGGGGACATCTAATTGACATAATGCTTTCCCTAACCATCAAAAATGAATGCCTAACCATAACCCAATTGTAACCCTGACACTAAAACCAAATTTTCAGTCTCAAAATTCCTCCAAACTTGTGGGGACCAAAATTCTGGTCCCCACAAGTATAGTAAACTTCCAATTTTTGGTCCCCACAAAGATATAAATACATGCGCGCACACACAGTTTCTCTGTTAAGATGCTTTTTCCAATCTCAGCACAACTCAAACATTAAAGCATGTGGGAAAAGATTTGGACGAAACCTCGTTGTATTTATTAATTATGGCTACTATTTATTTTTTCCTCATGTAAAGGGGAAGTAAACGTGAATGTGTGCACGGCTGTTTCCTGCAGGAAGCATCAGTGTGTGTATTGGTCTCGGTTTACGGCCCGTGTGCTGGTACCTGTTGCAGTGGCGGCCGAGGCTGCAGGTAGGAGCTTGGGGTTGGTCCTGGAGGGGTCTGATGAGGGGGGCTGAAGTACGGAGGGGTTCCCTGCTGTCCCCCTTGCTGCTGCTGCTGCTGCTGCTGCTGCTGTTGCTGCTGCTGCTGCTGGCTGTATCCAACCATTCCCTGTTGGCCATATGGCACCACCTGCTGAAACAACCAACCACACGACAGTTAGAGGGGAAGTATTAAGGTCAGGACTGAGAGCAAGACTTTCACTTTAAATTAAAAGCAATGCAGAGAGGGTGCCAGGTGCAATTAGTAGGATATCAAAGCAGGTGGCAGGTAACATACTGCAGTAGTCAATCATACATTTGCCAGAAGCAAAAGCATCCCACACAGGTCTACACAAACTGTCCCTTATCCTTTTTTCCAATTCGTGTGATTGTCCCTCAGCGAGAGGCTCTTAATTTAGCTCCGAGCAGGCTGACACGCATCTCCCAGCAGCGCTCTGCCTAATGAACTCACGCTGCAGAAACCTCTAACTTTATGTCCTCTGCCTTGCCAAATGCATCCTGCTCTCTACATTAACTCCGTCTCGGACAGCTCGCAGATGGGATGAGGTGCGCCGGATATTACTGTAGTCCCCGTCCCAGGCCGTGACCTTAATGAGGGACACGCAGATGAGCCACGGCGTTCCAGAGCAAGAGCGGTTAAAAAACTAACTCAGGAGGGCGAAGCCATGCCAAGTGCCAATGCTGCATTACATGGTGGTTATGAGAGAATGTGAACAGGGAATGCATGTAACAAGCTGGCACAAATACAAATCTATCCTTAATCCCTTCTTGTCGTTTGTTATGACTACAGACAGCGCCAGGTGCTCCTCGCTCCTCTGCGGATTTCCTATGGAGGCTGGGGTTTTCTCATCACACACACACGCACACGCATGTACACAAATGCACACAAACGCACATTATTAAACAACATTTACGACCACGGGTGAAGCAATATGACAGCACGTTTCATGTCATATTTCTTACCCATTATGTCATGTGGCTTTTTTTTTTATTCCGCCAGGAGCTCTGCCGCAAACTCATTAAACGTGCACGCAGGCTGTAATTTGGGGCGCGAGCGAAGCCGTGCGCCCCCGAGTCCTAAACTTTGAAATGTCCCTTTAAATCTTCCGTGGCAGGCTTGGCAAAGTAAAACTCCCTCAAACTCAGAGTGATTTATAGAGGATGGCGTTAGAGGGGACTCCACCGTGACGTAACCGCCGCACTACTGCCTCGTCAGATTAAAAGCAACGCCGTAGTTTTACTGTGACTCTTGTGAGCGAGGAACCCCACTCGTAAAAGTCATGCCGTAACTGATGGCTGGTGTAAAAAATATTAAAATCTGATCTGGCTGCAGAGGAACAGTTGAGATTAATACAATTCAAACAGTTTTGAAGAGTACCTTCCTTTGAGTGGGTCGTAAAAAAAGGAATATTCTCTCCGCACCGGCAGAAGCTTTTTGACTCTCTGAATGGAGATGATTGGACAATGTGGAATACTTTTCACTTCAGTGGGAATTTGATTAGGAAGGACAGGTTTCTGTGCACGAGTGTGTGTGTGTGTTGTGCTTCGAGTGTGAGAGTGTGTCATTAGGCCGATGAGACAGACAGACAGGGTGAGATCAGTCTAGCTGGCAGAGAGGTTAATAGCATGGCCCTGCTCATGCCAACAGCACCACTGGATTCATTACTGCAAGCTGGGGAAACGCACACACACACACACACACACACACACACACACACACACACACTTGCAGAGTATCTGATTCCGACATACTTAAGTGAACACACAGTCGTCTGTTCGCGGGGATTTGCTAAAGTAAGAAACACAAACAAACTCTCTCCCTCTGTCTGTCACACACGCCATTAGATGTGGATCAAAGCCACTCCGACTTAACAGAAGCAACTCTATCCCGTGATCGGTGATGACAGGCCGCCGTAACACTGTGGGTCTCGACTGGAATGCTACTGTTCCGGGATTGGTCAGGATCGGGTCGCCATGGAGATCGAGACCAGACAACCACGGGTGGGTTTCTTTTCTCCTCAGACAAATATGATGACAGGCAGGCCGACGGATACGGGCAGACAGTGACAGATAGACGGAGGAGCAGATAGACGTGGGCAGCGTGACAGACAAATCACAGAAAAACAGGTCCAACAGAGAGTGCGTGTTTAGGTTTGCACCTCCAGAAAAGATCCTCTGAGTGCTACAAATACCCTTCTTACAAAGGGTGGAAAGCTAAGGAATCGATAATAAACTACACCAGACTCGGTCTGGTCTTTGATTCTATATATGAAAATGCAGTTTGGACACAGCTAGCTAGCATGCTGGAGCACGAGGGTTTGGACCCATCAGTGTCACAACTGCTAACTCTCTTTTTTTTCTATTTGGAGGAGGTTGCTGTAAGGGTATAAACACACGAGCTCTTCGAGTTTTCAAAAGGCAGTAACTTATAGTTTGAGTCCTGTGAGGCTTTACGAGGTGCATTCCTTTTTATCTAAGGCTGGCTGCCCAGCTGATTACAGCACTAACAGTGGCTGCATATCATTTAGAGGCCTTGTATTGTGTTCACAGAGACCCTTACATGGATCAAAGCCACTGTTAATGTAATTAGTACTATTACAGCTTCTCCTGCTAGGACTGGTCAAAATGTGTGCTGGGAACAAGCTGATTAAATAACTACAAATTTTATTTTTTAAAGCAATGGTTAATTTTTAGTGCAGAGTTTACAGCATTGGCATGGAAGTCCACTGTCCTCCACTGCACTGAATATAAAGTGTGGACACAGATGTTGTCATGGAAAAGTGTGGGATCACCTGTGTGGTGCTCTCAGGTAGGAATCAGGTTAATATAAACACAAGAATGCATGAGAATGAACATGAATGCATATTCATTCTTTTCATTTATATTTAAATGAATGATGTTTAATAATGTGATAGACAGTTATATATGTGTTCAATTCAGCTGTATGGTGTCCAATTTCTGCGATCCCTGATCAAAACAATCACATCAAACGTACACTCATGTGTGAGAAATGATACCAATCAATTAATCGATGAAACACATCGACACAAGTGGCAGATTTTACAGGTTTGTTGGGAATATTTGGGATAATGTGACAGTTTAGTCTTTTCTGGATTAATGCAGTCCTCGTAAGCATGTCGCTAACATTAATACTAACACAAATGTTTTTCAGATACGTAGCTCATCATGCAGCTCACAGAAACACACCAACACACACTCTACTGTCCACAGTGAGCCACTTGGGCAGTCTGTAGAGGAATTAAGGTTGAATTAGACTACACAAGAAGTGCTTCATTCAACATCATCATCATCATCGTATCACAAGCATTAGCAAAGTGAGTAGTGGACTTTCATTGACAGGAAGTGTAAGAGGCTTTAATTGCTGTGAATGGATGGCTCTGGCTGAGTTTCTTCATCCTCTTTCATCACTGAATGCAGAATATGAGCTACTTTCAACAACACCGCTCTCCCAGCTGATCGCCCATTAACCAGCAGCACCGCCGTCTGCATGGGCCGCTTCTACAACAGCCCACTGTTTAAATGTACAGCGAAGTAGCTTATAGCGCCATCAATTCAACTCAATTCAATTTTATTTATATAGCACCAAATCACAACAGCAGTCGCCTCAAGGTGGTTTATATTGTAAGGTAGACCCTACTATAGTACACTCAGAGAAAAACCCAACAATCATATGACCCCCTACGAGCAAGCACTTGGGTGACAGTAGGAAGGAAAAACTCCCTTTTAACAGGAAGAAACCTCCGGCAGAACCAGGCTCAGGGAGGGGCGGGGCCATGTGCTGCGACCGGTTGGGGTGAGAGAAGGAAAACAGGATAAAGACATGCTGTGGAAGAGAGACAGAGATTAATAACAAGTATGATTCAGTGCAGAGAGGTCTATTAACACAAAGTGAGTGAGAAAGGTGACTGGAAAGGAAACACTCAGTGCATCATGGGAATCCCCCGGCAGCCTACGTCTATTGCAGCATAACTAAGGGAGGATTCAGGGTCA
>VUQG01035790.1:0-18492 GCA_015106755.1 Etia nguti
GTTTTTACGCGCTGATATATACACACGCAGTTACTGTCCCCCTCATGGTGTAATTATTTTATGTGTAGTTGTTTTTTTTTTCCTGTGTAAGAATATTCAACATTGCTATCAATACATTTTTCAAAAAATGCCTCTCTGTGCAAAATGGGTTCAAAAACATAAACAACTGTGGGATACTGTTTGTCCGTGATTTGGACAGCCCAGCGCGTGCTCCCGACGCAGCGAAAACAAATTCTGTCGGGGAGACCTACCTTGACACTTGTGCAGGTGAAGCCAAAGGCGAGATATGCTTCATCATATTTTCTAGTCTTTGGCTTGGAAGGAAGTTGGTTTGGAAACATATTTGGCGAAGCTTCATCTTCTGCTTTGCGTTTCTGTGGGAGCCCCATCAAAAACCTGTCCATTATGCTAGCAGGGTCCAAGCATTCTTTTTTTTTTTTTTTTCTAATTCATACCGTGCTCCCCCGCAATGGCTCTGCGCCACCCTAGGGGGCGCGCCCCACACTTTGGGAACCTCTGAATTAAAATGTGATCTAATGAAAAGGGTGTGGACAAAATGGACTACATTATGTTCAAAAGTTTTCCTAATATGTTGCCTCTCGTGTTTATTAATGGCTTGAACATTAAACCTAGTTGTACACACAACTGCCATTTCACATTTGTACCATTTGCAATGCATTGAATGCATTAAGACTGTTCGTCATCTAGAAAATATGAAATATCTGACCTGTGTGTGCTTGTGTGTGTGTCAGTTGACAGGTTATGTCCCTGTGATGAGCACATGGATGTATGTGACATAAACTGCTGTTGTGACAGAGCGTGCAGTGAGGAGGTGCCTCTGTTCACCAGTTGCTCATATCCCACTGTGAGGTATGTAGAAGTCCAGCTGAAAATCTTCTCTTTTTCTACTGATGGGCTATAGTGTCAGTTCACAAAAGTAGATTTTTCTTCTCTTAGCTCTGTGTTGTATAATAAATAGTTTGCCTGGATATAGACAGATTTTGTTTGAACTTTTTTTATGTGGTAATGTGGGGTATTGCTGTTTTTTTTGTTTTTTTTTAAAAACAGCGGTTGAAACAAACAGGAGCAAAGTAAGCATTTCTTTAAGTTTCAGCTTGTTAAACAAGTGGTTTAATGAAGGACTCTTATTGGTTTTGTAGTGGCTTTGATCAAGTGTGCTGCTGTCATCGACACTAGAAAAACATCACTCCACCTGAGTTCACTGAGAAAAGTGTTGGCTGCTTTGGCCAAATTTTAGAAAACAGTTTACATGCACACATGCCCCCAAATATTAAATAATCCACACACATCAAATTTTAGCGCTGCTTTCTTTCCATAGCCTAATGCACTTCCTTTAATATAACTAAAAAAAAACTCAATTTAAAATACTGCTTGTTAGTGAGGGTTCACTTCAGCTACAAAAAAACTAATAAATGTGACTTGTAGAAGAGCCATTAATCACCCAAACTGACCATCAACCTAACAGTTTAAAAGTTAAACTTAAGATATGTTATTACTGAGTGAAAACATTCAGTGGTTTGTATGCTTGTTGTCCTACTGATGGATAGCTCACTGTGAAAATGTTCATGCACACTGACCTTATCAAAGCAACAGATAAACAAATGGCAACCCTTCGTCTTCTCTTACTAAAAGATGAAATCCATAAAAATGTTTCCCAGTAGAGCAAATTTCAGCAAAATGTTTGCATTTGTCTGCATGTCCATATTAATGAGCTCCTTCTTTGTCTTTAATCACTTTGTAGTGGCAGCAAGCAGATGTGCAGCCATGATGTAGCATTCTATTCTTTAAGGAAAGCAGCAGACGGTTATTCAGAGCTGCAATCATCTGTTCAGAAGGAGACCAACTACGACATCTTCTGCATTGAGTCACAAAACCGTAAGTCAGCAAATGGACTTTTGTGGAGCGTTAGAGTAAACGCTTCAAGAAACCATTTGCACATGAGTTTGGTAAAGTTAAAAAAGGCAAATGTAACAATATAATACACTGTATGACATAAATAATACTAGGCAGTTGGATTAACACCTGAGTTTAGCAGTGTATTATTTACAATATCATGTATAATAGCTTCCTTAATGACTATTATGGACTACAAAGCACATCTCAGCTAGTTTCTTTTTATCTGCAGGAGTTGATGGACTGGCTTACCCCTCTCCTGCTCTACCAACTGACAGCAAGTTTGTGTCGCTCTTTAAACAATTCACCAGCTTTATTTTCGGTTTAGAGAAAGTTAACCCAGTGTCCTCTGTAAACCTCCATACCTCGGGTGGATACCAGGTGAGCCTCCGCTTGAAAGGAGTAACTGTTTATAGCTCATTTAGTATCAGTAAGTGTATGTTTGTCCACATCAAATCAGTAAGTGATTGTTTTTTATTCTCATATAGTCCATGAGTACTTTAACATATAAAGGTATGTTTAGTCCAGAACATGTGAGGAACTCGTTTTCAAATAAAGCTCGGTAAGACCACTCAATGCACTCCTTCATAGGTGTGACTCTGAACTTGTTATTTTCCCATCTGTTCATTCTCTGCTGATGCTTTGGCTTTTCAGTACGGGGATGTAATTGTGACAGCAGGGGCAGCTGGACAGAGAGGGATCTTGTGGCTCCCAGCTCCTGGTGTCACTGCTGATTGTGTGGATAACAGTCCTGCAGGTAATGACTTTGTACTTGTAAATTAAAGAAATTAAAATGTATTCATTATTATGACATTATCACTTTTAACTATGAATAGTGGTGTTTCCACTATGACCACTATAGATTCACCTGGACACTTGAAAAGAGAGGGGAAATTAGTTTTTTCTGCAGCCTGTAAACTCACCACTTGATGTCACTCAATCCTATCCAAAGTCCTTTAATGTTGTAAACATTTGCAATTTGCAAACTACTCCCCACGCGGTAGTGAAACTGAAGCAGGTAATGCAAACTGGAAATGGAGGCTGTTTGCCTTCAAAGTAAAAAGTTGCTCCTTTTAAATGCTGGGGAGACAAAAAAAATCTTGCTGGATATCTGTACTGATGTTGACTGACCAAGTGTAAAGAATGAAATGAGGCATGGGGTCTGATACAAAATTATCAACCTAAAGAATTCAAAGGCAACCCAAAAATCAAAGTGAAAAAGTAATGTGTCAAAAATTTCATTGCAGCATCTCAGAATAGTACTCAGTATTTAGCATGGCCCGCACGTGTTTGTATGCATGCCTGACAACATCGGGGCATGCTTGTAATGACACAGTGGTTGGTGTCCTAGGGGATCTCCTTCCAGATCTTAACCAGGGCCTCAGTGAGCTCCTGGACAGCCTGAGGTGAAACCTGGCGGTATCGGATGGACCAAAACATGAAGTGAAAACATGAAAAAACAGGACCCACTGTATCAGCATAGGGTCTGACTGTGGGTCCAAAGATTTCATCCTGGATTAAATCTTTCTCTGCAATCAGGGTGCCCTTGCCTCGCCTGTAGAGGTCTGTGCATCAGTCCATTGATGTGCCTATGCAGACAATCACCCACCACCAAACCAGTCGTGCTGAACGATGTTACAGGCAGTATAATGTTCTCCAAAGCTTCTTTGATATCTATCACATGTGCCCAGCATAAACCTGCTCTCATGTGTGTAAAGCACTGGGCACCAGTGGTAGACCTGCCAATTCTGGTATTCTATGGCAACTCCCAGTCGGGATACATGGCAGTGAGCGCAGGGTCCACTAGAGGATGTTGGGTCCTCAGGCCACCAGAGACACAAAAAACCTTCTGGTAATGGCACATATTGATATACCAATCTGGTGGATCTGGATTACTTGTGCAACCTCTGTAGGGTCCAGCCTATTGTTACCAGTATTGAGAATGATTCTAGTCCAATGCAGAACTAGTGAAAAAACAGTCACAAAACATGAGGAGGGAAAAACTGCCAGAGCATATAAAACCCATACCTGTTTTGGGGGTTGTCTCATTGTTGCCCTTTAGTGCACCTGTAATTTTGTTAACAGCAAACTGAACAGATCAATATCCCATCTAGTTTAATTGACTAGATGCCATAATCTGCTTAAAACGTGTTACTTTCATTTTTTGGAGCACTGTGATATTTAACCATTCCCTTGTTAAAAGGGGTCACCACAGTGGGTAGCTCTGCATGTTTTGATTTGGCAGAGATGCAACCTCAAATGGGATTTGTGTCTCTGGCTGAAAAATGAATGTGTTAACCACTACACTATGCAGCCATGCTCTTTCTCATCCCAGTCTCCTTTAAAAAGAAACTGTCAATCTTTACTTATGCCCAGAGTTTGGATATTTACTGTCACTGTCTTATTAAACAGCAGTTTCTTTGTTGACATCCTGTAAAGTTTTATGAAAAGTATGCGAGGCTTTTTCATCAGTATGAATGCTGTTGTTTTAGCTTTCCTGGTTTGATTCGCAGCTTTCCTAAAGGATCAGAGCAGTCGGTGCTCCCGTCGCGTGGTCCTGGATCAGGACTGCGGCTATCTGCCAGTCCTCAGCATGGATAGCTACACTGACACCCAGCTGTTTAGTGTGAGTCTCACATTTACTGAGCTAGACACTGGTTGGCTCTTAAAAAGCCACTCTCTAATACAATGTATTGTTGAAGTGAAGTTTACTATACGCCCAGGAATTATAATGTCATTGAATTTGAATTGCAACTAATGAACAGCATGCACACCTGTTTTTGTTCCTCAACTTTATATAGTTCAAATATAGATTATTAATTAAAAGGGTTAAAGTGAAGTCTTTTGTGCTTGACAGGACATGAGCACAGATGCAGCAGTAAGTATCCTGACCTTTCTCTATTTGTTTACCTCTGAAACAGTTAATATGTTTATCAGAAAATCACTGATAAATTGAAAAAAAAATCCAAGTTAACAAGATAAGGTCACAGACTCTTAAATGTGTTCATTAAAAACAGTGTAGATGTTATAAACGGTTAATCTGACAAAACAAAGAACCTAAATACATTAGCTTTGTGAATGTGTAATAGGCACTAAGTTTTAAACATTTTTCAGATGTTTTAAACACTAAATGATTACAAATGATACTCAAATAAAGACCTGACAGTATACCATAATAATGGAAGATTCAGATTTTACAAACACATGACAAATTCTTATTTGGCAGGGATTTTATTGAATGACACAAATTCAAAAACAAAAGGTCACAAAAGAACACAAACACACGCAAGTGTCTTACTTCTTACTGCTTTTTCTCAGCAGTAAGAAAAAGACTGGACAAAAACAGCAATCATGATAGTGTTCCTAGATTAAAACCCCTGCTAACCAAAAAGAAGTCAAGGGCTCATCTCACATATGCCAAAAATCATCTTGATGGTCCATGCGACTTTTAAGAAAATATTCTGTGAACTGATGAGAAAAAAGTTGAGTGTTTGTGTTATGTTAGATCTGGCGCAAAACTCACACAGCATTTCATAAAAAGAACATCATACCAAGAGTCAAACATGGTCGTAGTGTGATGGTCTGGTGCTGCTTTTTTGTCACATGCTGAAACATGTGACAAAAAATAAATATAACAATTTTTTTCATAGCACTGTAGCTCTTGAATTTCTGTGAGCATTGCAGGTTCTGACCTTGGGGTGAACTTGCTGGGGCATCCAGTTCTGGGAAAATTAGAAAGTGTCTTGAATGTTTCCTCCTGTTACAAATATTTCAATTTTAGAATGTTTTGGAATGGCCTTTATAACATGCTCCAGACTGATAGGCAGCAAGAGTTGCTGATGTTATTTCTCCTTATCATTGTGTTAACAATCAGCTAAATCCTCCAGATGAGCAAAATGTCTTAATTTTTATTAAATAAATAATCATATGGTATAATATGTAAAGTTTATTTAATTTTACCATGACTGTACACCCCTAAATTTGGTTTTGATGCCCACTAAAATCCTTAAATGCACTCCCAACTCAGTAATATTAATATTAAACCTGGCTCAGATAAAGACTCATGGTGGTATGTTATCCATAAAATAACCAAAGAGGTAATAAAATCTATGTTCAGAATCTTCCCATGCCAAACACCCTTAGGTAGACCAGGACATTTAGTAAGACAGACAGCTGACAGCTTCTCCTGATTGTGTCTCCTTTCATGTTGCTACATGTTGTAAGTTGCACAACAAGCACAAACTAACTTGAGAAAAGTTGTGCCACTGTTCCTGTCACTGCATTGCTGCAATGCAGTGACAGGAACAGTGACACAACTTTCTGCTCAGTTCCTAAAGAGTAACTAGTAATCACTTATGTTCACATTAGCATTCATAACAGTTGTGTTTTAGATTACTGTTTACTGAGTAGTATTTGCAGCATGGTGTGCTGTTTAAAAATGTTATCATATGTTAGACAGCCATTAACACATTCTGTATTGTAGTACAGTATGAAACTCAGTTTATGAAGACAGTTTTAGATTTCATCCATTGCTGTTAAAGTGTGTGGTTTTAATGTGTCAGAAGCTCAGAAACACAGTTATAAACAGTGTGAACAAATCTAAATAAGGTAGAGAAAAATTGCAAAATGAAAAATGCTTGACTGATATGAGTCCCTGCTTTTGCTGGAGGTTGTTCCTGTGGTGGTGTCTTCAGTCATCCTAGAGTCTGCAGATCACACTCAGACTGAGCTGAAGATCATAGGTGGAGAAAACATCAGTCCTGTTCTCCTCAACCCCGGGCTCTGTGGTAATGTGGTGCTGAAGGTGAGTCACACACACTAGAGTTTATTTCTCACTTCCAGCATGGAAGGTTGACGGTTGACATACATATTTGACATCCATTGGCATACAATGTTGTTTGAGTTAGATAACATAGTGTACATCATACTATAATAAATATAGCATAAATATATAATAAACTGATAAATCTTGTAATGTTGTTAATTTGTGACATTTATTTTGGTTTTTTTTTTTTTTCCAATTAGACCTGTAGTTCTACTGAGTCATCCACCTTGTTTTTTTCTCCTGTAGAAAATATCACACCTATCTCTGTTGAGTTCTTTGCTGTGCTCTCCATAAACACAGAAGATTTTTTTTCAGAAAAGTAAAGTCTACAGATGCGACCACATTACACTCTGGTTTAAAATTGTATGCAATAATCAGAAATATCCTCTTCCTGTTTTCTCTTTTCTGGATGATGATTGTCACGAGTCCGTGTAGCCACTCCACGCAAACACACAGGCACGCAGTCATTTCAAAGAGATGCAAAAGTCTAGGAATGAAATTATAGGCATGCATGCCCAGACATGGCTGTGTTGTCAGTTATATGTGGAGGGGGGACATGAAAGTACATTGAGGCAGATTGAAATATGGATCTCACCACAACGACAACATTAATTTGCCCTACTTTTTACTACTAGATGTAAAGTTTTGTACTTAACCACCTGAACTGTCAGGGCCAATGTTAGCTAATATATGACACATGAGAAAATCGTATTAAAAAAAAAACAAGAACAAGTCTAATTGCCAGTCACGAATAAATAAATCAGTATCCTCAGTTTATCCAGAGCTTTTATTTAAGGAAAAGTGATGGCATTCAAAGAATCCTGCATAGAAGTCTCTGGGACAATTGTGCTGTCTCGTAGCTGGCCCCAAAAAACACAACTTTACAAAAGGGAAACATATTATGCTTTTCCAGCAGCACATGCACCTAATTGTATTTCCAATACTAAGTCTTTATTTGTTAACCACCCCAACACCTCTCCCTATTTAACAGTTATATGCAATAATAAGTTAATAGAAAGTATGTAATTAGAAAATTATGTCTCTTCAGGTTCTTTATGTGATAAAGTACAACCCACATGGTAAGATAGAAAATGCAACAGTGTCTGTGGTGCTTGGATTTGTTACTGAAGCCGCACTGCCTTTGGAACAGGAGTTTCAGGTCACGTACGTCCAGGTAGTATATTCAAACAAACTTATCTATGTCTAATGGATTTTTTCTCTGCAAGTCTTTTTTTACTGCAAGTCATTTTTTTATTTTGGAATTCTGTTAAGAATCAGTCACAAATGTTTTAGCTCCTCACAAAAGCTGGCTAAAATGTCCTCATTTAAGTAGCAGGTGGGTGAGGCTGCTTTGCCAGAATTGTGTACATGAGATGATGATGTTAGGGATAAAAGTGGGGTGTGTGACATTACTTGTACATATCCTAATTATCTGAAACTTTGAGCATTTTAATATGAACATTCGCCACTGTATGTGACAGTAAATAAGGAAAGCAGAATAGGTTCAACACAGCAAGTAGTTATATTTCTTTGGAACCAAACAGATTCGACTTCAAAACTATGATTACCAGCTTGTCTGTGCCATGTTTGCACATAGATTTTCTCTGTCTCTGTGTTGTGTACTTCCGCAGCTATTCACTGGTAGAGATCAAGTTAGGTACTCTAAGAATAAGGGGATTTGTTGGTTTTACAGATTTGTTAGTTTTAATTGTGCTACATTTCTTCCTTCTGAGAAAGACTGCAAAAAGTGTTTAGTAATTTAGGAAAACATGTTACTCCTTGACCATTCACTAAATCTGAGTAATGTTCTGTGTTTTGTGTCGCCTAAACAGGCAGATAGGGGGGATGTGAATGTCCACTACAGCGGAAATCCAGGTTATGTGGTCGGAATGCCACTTGTGTCTGGAACAAGAACATCCGAATATCCTTTATCTGGATAAATGACAGATTTCCCTCATTGTTGTACCACTGCAAGCCCATTTCTGTTAGTGTAAAATCAAATAAATAAGATAACAATTTTTTTTAAAGTTTTATAATAAAAGATTAAAACTATAAGTAAAAATCATTTTTTTTGAAATATTAATGGGAAAATTTTAAGTATGATAATTTGCTGCCAGATTTCAGACTGGCTTGTGGTTCATAGTTTCTAAAAGTGAAATGGAAGGAAGAGCTTTTAGCTCAGTTTAGGTTCAGGAGACAGACACTTCTCTACTTTTAAGATAAAGAAAGATACAAAATATAGGCACGTGCTACTTGGATAGTTCTCCTCCATTATCCTTTTTCATTTCGCTGGTGTTTATATGCCACTACTGCATGTCATAACTTTTGTCTTATCTCTCCTGTGTCTTTCTTTTTAAAAATTTGTTCAGCGTCCATGGTCTCTCCATGCTCTTTACTATCAACCCCGAACTAGCCATGGCAGAGTATGGTTTTGTTGGAACTTTCTGTTAAAAGAGAGTTCTTCCTTTCCGCTGACATCAAGTGCTGCCTGTAGGGCATCATCTGATCATGTACTGTTGTTGGCTCTTTACCTTGTTATGTAAAACACACAGAGACAATTGTTGTTGTAAACTCAAGCTCTATAAATTAAACAGAATTTCACTGGTTGGTGAAAGATGTGTAATGTTTTGGTGTGCTCTAAGAACTAGGATTGTCCGTAACATACCTCTCCACTGGGATTGTCAGAAGCATTGACCTCAGAGACACTCTGTCTCTGCTCCACAGCACTGAGGACCAGGACTGTCTGCAGGGTTCACATCAGCGCTCACCTGTCCTCTTTGGTCAAGACTCTGTGTCTGGCTGCCTGTTAAGGCACATCATCCTCACATTTTATTTATCACACTTAATGTTACAAACAGTGTCTGTTTTTTCTTTAAAATTTCTGATGGCAACTTTTTTTGATCCTGCAGGTTAGAAGATGGTGTAAACTGCACTATTGTCTTGCAAGAGCTTCTAGATATTTTGAGAGGATTTAACTATCCTTACTATGTGGCTTCCTTTGGAAACTCCCCCCTGGACAATGTCCTGGACTGGGTGCAAATCAAGACCAACTTCAATCCCACAGTGAGTGCGGTCTGAAAATAAACCTTGACTGGCCTATTTACAGGAGAGGAAACAGGAAGTGCCCATCATTTAAACAAGGGGCACAGTATCTTACAATGATAATTTATGTGCCACAAATGATCATTGTCACTGCACTGAGTGATGAGTTGGGGAGTAATCTTAGATGACTTCATGATGATCTAAATTGAGGTCTGAGGTCTTGAACAGAAGTGAATCCACTGTCAAGCATCATGTTTTTGATTTGTAGGAAGCTCCGAGTTGCAGCATCCCATTGTCACTGCACTTAGAAATTGAATGGACCAAATACGGATCCTTGGTGAATCCTCAAGCACAGATTGTGAGCATCAAAGAAGTAATTCAGAGCAACACCAGCAGTTTGGTAAGACACACCATTTCTGTCGGAGCATTTATAGCAGAAAAAAAAACTGTAAGCTTCTCTGTTGTTGATGAAGCAGAGAATCATTTGTACTGTGTGTATTCTCACACAGGCCCTGTTGTCCAGAGGCAGCGCTATCCTTCCAATCAGAAGCTCAGTTGCCTTCATCCCAGTATCTGCTGCTGCTCTTCCTGGTTACAGGGCCACACCTACCATCAATGCCAAACTGCCCTTTGACTTCTTCTTCCCTTTTGTTTGATCCAGCTGCAGCTTTCGCTTACTTAAGCTTCCCCATAAACACTGGTACAGCGTGTGATCATCACTAGTACTATTATTGGGATCATCAGTCTGCGACTGTATGTTGTGTGAATAATGTACATCTGAGTTTTCCCATTTAATAACATGGTTTCACATTTATTTCTCAGTTCTTGAAATCAATTCTTTAAATTTGTTCTAACAGATCACACAGAACTCTGAAATCACATTTAGATGTAGTTTTATGTACAAGTTATGACAAGTTATCATTCTGTGTTTCACTTATTTACAGGTGCTTTTATGGCGTGAAAATCACTAACATGTATATACTGGAAATTCATGATGCAAGTGCAGTCACTTAACTTGTCTCCATCACCACAAGGACAGGAATGATGACATTAAATCTCAGTGCAGTTAGTACTAAACCATTAAATGTTCTGTAGCATGTGGGTACAAGTAGCTCTGCAGCAGTGAGCTTGTTGAGCTAGACGTCTATGCCGTGCTTCTTGAGGAGGGCTTTCAGGTTGTCGTTTTCTTGTGCCTACAAACATAGACAAGAATCAGCTTGTTACTCACTGTAAGCTTTCTTGCCACATACTTGAGCCTTCTGAGTAACAATATGAAGACTTTCTAAGTGGATCATACAACAAGGAGTGAAGCCTAAATAGCCAAATTACAGACACACCTTTCTGTATTACTGCTGTGAAATTTACAAAACAGACAAAAGGTCAAATAATTAAGTTATAGAAAATGTATCTGATATTCCGTGTGGCACAGAATAACAGTCACCTCTTCCTCAGCAAGAAAGAGGAAATAACAAACAACAGTACTGGTTTTGTTTATAGATGCATTTATATATATACTGTGTATATATATATATATATATATATTTTCTACTTAATTTTATTGAGTGACTGTATCTTCTTTCGCAGCTCAATTTAGCAATTTTACTGCTACAATGCCAATAAGGATTCTGATACTGACCTAATGTGCATGGAGATTTTATCAGTAATTGTATTCATCATTCTGTCAGCATAATTACAATTTTACAGTTCTGCCTTCTACTGCCTGAAATCCAAAGGAGGACTGAGTGTGTTGTGAACTCTCCGCCATCATTACTGCACAGTTTTTGTGGAATTCCAGACCTAAAGAGTTCCCCCACTGGGACTGTCCATTGGGGAACTTTGTGTTTTAATTTGTTTTTAGAGGCAAGCTAACTGAGGATAATTTTATCCTACTGTAACTGTTAGCTCATTAACATTAAAAACAGAATGAAAGAGTGACTAGAACTAAACAAGGCTGTAAAAAAACACAAATGGTCAAACTTAACAGTTTCCTTTCAGGTGTCTGGCTCATATTGGTTCACCTGAGCTCCTTAATAATGTTACTAAAAGAGTCACCTCTCTGTCCTCACACCAGAAGCAGTGAATCTAAAGTCTGAAGCAGTTCTGACTTTGCCGCAGTTCTGACTCGAGAATGAGGCAACACAGGATTTCAAAGTTGATACCATAGAAAACTCTCGGAGTTGAATCCTGAAGCAGTGAATGAGGTGACATCTCTACAATCTCTACTAAGAATCTCAGTGACCTCGTCCTCAAAGTCAAGGTCAAACTTTGTGAACAGAAGAGCGAGGCTAAGTAGTATTTACAAATTCATACCACAAGGCCATCTACTAAAACTCTCAGACAAGTTTGAATCCCACTGACATTAACCAATCAAAGTCAGAGGTCAGTTTTTCTGAAAATCTGAGGATTTTTGAATATATACCATAGGTGCATCTACTAGGAGGCTGAGGAATAACACCGGTATTTTTATGTTCAGGAAGTCTGTCACTGGGACCTCGTTCTCTAGATAGCTTCACACAAAACAAGATAAGAAAAGAAACTGACATTTCAGTAACCAGGCAGTAATCTCTGTGCAGGGGCGAAAGATTCCTGACACAGTAAGCATCTCACAAGACATAAGTAGTCTGAGCCTGCCATTAACAGCAGTAATCTTCACAAATATTTGACCAAATTTGCAGCGTAACACATCACCAGTTTATCATTACGCTCCTGTAGCTCAGTGACTCTTTGAACCAGGTGGTCATAGCTTTCCTTCAGCTTGTGAATCTTCTGGTCTGCACGGGTCTTCACTGACACTAGGATTCCTACAACAAAATAAAAAATGGTCAGCGTTTTTAAACTTTGCCCTGATAATCACAACATGTACAACTTAACATCAGTAATTTTTATCTCATATGAAACCAAAAAACAAAACCTACAAATACAAAAATTTGAAAAAACTCTTTTAGTGGGCCACCATTGTGTTTTCTGAATAGTGACATCTAATGTATTTAGCATTCCCAATCTGCTTTGCAGCACGATAAAAATGTATTCTGTTAGCAATTTAAACGTGAATGTAACCAAGGAAGACAACATAGCGGACAATCAAAATGTACATGTAAATGAAGACGATCACAGAGGAGAGGAGGCAAGAGGAACTCAGAGACATGTCAAGTCGTTGCATCAGTATTATTTGGAGAAGTCTGAACAATTACAAATTGATGAGCTGATTAAATAATCAGAGCCATGACCGTTGGTTTATCGTTTCATCCATTTCCTGTCAACACTACAGAGTTGCACTGACCGTTGATAATCCTGGCAACCCTCCAGAGTCGGAGCAGGATCAGAAGACCTATCCCATCAAAGGCGTCCTCATGGAAGATGAAGACAATGTCCAAGATGAAAGACACTATCACCACAAAACCATCAAACACCTCAAATTTGTGCAGGAAGAATTCCAAGCGGTATGCAAACACCTTCCCAGCCAGCTCCAACATGAAGAAGGTGAGTATAGCCAAGCTCAGGTAGTGAAAAACCTGCCAAACACATAACGGTGTAGTAAAATCTCAGTAATACCCATGGTAAGTTTCTTAGACTGTGAAGAAAAGTTGCTTGCCTCTGGAGCAATGTGGCCATGCTCTAGCTTGATGACAGCCAGATCTATAAGCAACTCAGCCAAGACAAAGATGGCATCCAGGATTACCAAACACACAACCAACACCTGTAAGCAGAGACAGTTATAATGTGAGCTTCTATTATAGTTTTCAAAGTAAAAGAAGAAATAGTGGTGGAAGGTACTTGAGCACAAAACTAGTTGTAGTTGAAATAACTAATAAATAATATTTGAAATAAACAATATTTGACATTGTGCAGCCACTCAGTTCATCCTCTTTCTGAAAAGAAAATGAAGTCCTCTTGCTTTAAGCTAACTTTCTTGTGTTTGGCTGCCCCTTATAGAGGAAAAATATGGAACAATAGCTGGGTTATAAACTGCTACAGTAAAAGGACGCTATTTCTGCGTAGTCCATTGAATACCTGTGTTTCACTGTTCTTTGGCATAATCCAGTCAATGTCCAAAAAATGATGAGAAATCCCCTGAAACACTTGTTACGGGCTTGGAAACTGTGGACTATTCAGCCAAGCTTCTGATTAGAAGATGACCTGCTCTACCTCCTGAGCTAAAGCCACCCCATTGGTCAGAACAAAACTTCCATAAAGTTATCTAACAATAGCAGCTGCTTTAAAAGCTGTCCAGACATGACTGAGACGATGATCTCGAACAGAAGTTCAGCCAAATTTACACCGCGTACGATTTTTTTATTTTTATGGACTTTTCCCGGAACCGTTTGTGCACCCCTCATATTTTTCTGTCATTGTAATAGCTTAGTAGCTTTGGCAGACTGGAAGGCTCAGACAACTGTTACTTTGGTACATTTTCTGAAAAGACTACCTGGACCGACATACCTGGAAACGTTCTGAGTTGTATAGCCTCTTGAAAGAATCCCTAAAGGTTAACTTCGCTGGAAGCTGTCCTGTAGCCGGACTCAACTCCTCACTGGAAACATGCAGTTCTTCCTCGTCGCTATGGACCAGATGCTGGTCCCCCACAGCAGTGAAATGCCTCAGGTACCGAGCCATGACAGCAGGTTGAGGGAAAGGGATGAAGAGAGAGGACCACGTCCCACCTCAGCGCACCTTGGAAAGAAGAACACAAGTGTGCATTTCACTTTAAAGCCATAAAGTGTGGAGCCATAAAGTGACATTGCACAACTTTATGAACTACAACTTACAAAATGTTGTAGGTTCCACTTAAGACCAAAGATGGCATATGTTCAAAATGCTGTATACCTTCTGTACAGATTTCTCCATGTTAGTCAATCCAAGTTTACTTCTCCTTTTTTAATATTTGCGACATGCTACTGACAAAGCCAACATTTTAGTGTAGCATACAAAGAAAGCTGAGGAGCTTGCTTATCTATCCCCACACTCCACTAAATAGATCTGGAAGGAAAAGTCATAAGACTGCTTTGGTTATCACGAAAATCCATCCTATCAAAATGTCATGACATCAAGACAGAAGGGCTGTTGAGCCTAGAGCTCTATAGGCTAATGTATAGATTAGTACTAGAACTACATTAGAACCAGCAATGGGTGCTCTGTTCTTAAACGAGTCAAATCAAGTGACAGAAGCACCAAACCCCAGCCATTTTTTTTATTAACTTTAGAGCTAATAAAAGCACATCTTAGGCAAAATATTGTAAATCTTAAATTTACTACAAACAATCCCGCAAAGGTATATTTTAATTTCAGCTACTACTAACACACTTCATGTTTCATATGCGTTAATCATATGAAATGTGATGGAAGATGTGCAGCAGAACACTGATTTTTCTAATATTACTCTAACGCAAAGAGTAATTTTACAAGCGTTTCAAACTATACTGGTGAGGCACTTAAAAGTACAAGAAGTCAGAAAGTGAGCGTAAAATTTCCGACTACGAGATTCTGCAGCACTGAGCGCAGCTTTGTCGCTTTAGGTCTGCTTTAGATTTTTCTGTTTATGCATCTCAGATGTTGGCAGGAGGCTGAAACTCGTGATAGACACGTCCGTCCCTTTTGCTTTTGCCAAGTAAGCATTTTACTAATGAGAACAGCGCTGGCAGGGACTCTGCACAGCGGAAGCTGTTATTTAGTGTACACGAATAAACGGTGACAGCAGGACAAATGACAGCATCTTACCTTTACCTTCCACCTTCTCCTTTAGCACTTTCAACGCTCCTCTCAGTGTAAAAGTTACTCGGCGTCAAAAATAAAAAACTCCGCCTCCGTCTTCAGACCTTCCTCCGCCCCATTCTGTCCACTTACCCGCCCCCCGTCCGTTTCATTGTTTGTTGTTGTTGTTGTTGTTACCTAATGTCAAGCGGTTATTTCATTATAGGCCGCTTCATAAAGCTACTTAACATTATATAAATCTTTTTTGAGCAAAACTGAAATATTGCTGACAAAGAGATTTGCTCTAGAAGAGCTGCCCCTTTTCCCGCTTGCATTGTTGCTCTCATATTCTTTCTACTCCATAATAGCAACATTAAGCGTTTGTGTGAATATATATGTGCTGACTGATTGATTTCTCCATTTCCATTCATTATCTACTCGTTTCATTTAAACATTTATTTAAATCATCCTTGATAGTGATGATATAGATAATGATACAGTACCCTGTAACTACTACCTTACAGTCCCCACCGTAACTATTAAATAATTTTGAATTATTATTCCTTAACGTGTTTTGGTTCTATTATCATTTTTTATACGACTCGTGATCTGTTCTGAAAATACCCTTAATTGGTAAAAGTCTTCTCCCATTGGTTAGATTGGTTAGGTGTCAGTGGGCAGAGCCCTGTTATACAAAGCGGGATTTTATCTTATCCAGGTAACGCTGGGTTTGAGCATGGGTTCACTTCTTACAGGTGTAGATTGGTATGCTGCAAACATAACCTGCTTAACTTAACCCGCGGATTGATTTTTGGAGATTTTAACACTGTGTTAAACATTTAGTAAATCACTCAAGTAGATCAGCAACTCTAAGGCATGTACAATATGTCAAAAGAAAGGAAAAGAATATATGAAGGATTTTGGTCTTGGCTAAGGGAACTCAAAAATGTAAAAAACATGGATTGTATTTTTTTTCTCTGCAGTACATCAATCATTTTGACAATTGGATTGTTTTCCTACAAGGAATTCTATTATTGGGGAAAAAAAAAAAAAAAAACTTCCAGAAAAAATTCTATCATTATGTTTCTATATTCAGAACCCATTTTTAAATCATCATCCACATGGCAGTTTAATAACCCCCAATTAATGGACTCTGAATATCTCAGATTTATAAAGACTTGGCTAACTTTATGCAAACAAATGATCTTTACTTTGAGAAAGAGCACTAATTAGGGGAGAAAAAAATCATTCACTTCTCATAAAAGAAAAAACAGGAAAATAAATTGGAACGCAATATTGACTGAAAAATTGAACAACTAACAGATAGACACACAACAAATCCAAACGAACAAACACTGAAAAAGTTGCAAAATGCTAAATTATGACTAAATAATATTTTATCCAAAAAGGCAGAATTTTTACTACACGCAACTTTAATATAACAAATTTGAATACTGTATTGAATCAAGCAAATTCTTTGGAAATCACAATCACATTTCTGGACAACACTGTTAATTCAATTTACATTTATTTATATGGTGCAAAATCACAACAGTCACTTTAAGGCTTTGGATTGTAAGATAAATACCCTACAATAACAACAACAACAAGAACAACAATGAAACAACCTCCTTTGAGCAAATGGGAAGTAAAAACTCGCTTTAAACAAGCAGAAAGCTCCGGCAGAACCAGTGTCACGGAGGGGCAGCCATCTGCCGCAACTGGTCGGGGGGTGATGGGAGGAAGACAGGACAAACAACAGTGTGGAAGAGAGCCAGAAATTAATAATAACTAATGATTAAATGCAGAGTTGTGTATAAAACATAATTAGTACTCTATTCATAAAAGCTGGACCTTTTAGTTATGGACACTCAGCCCAAAACCAAATGTTCAAAAGTCATATATGAAACAAAAACATACAGTTTCCGCTTGCTGGCTGTCGTCTAGGCCTGCTTCTGCTGCCAGAAAAAACAAGATGTAACTGCTCAGTGCAGGAGATGTTTTGTCCATGTGTCACACCTAGTAATAATTGATACGAAGTAAACACTGCTTTGTGCTCAATTCATCACTAATCAAGGCAAAACCTGTACAGGAGCTGACATTGAGGGACCAAGTGCAAGGAAGATAGAAGCAGAAACAGGATGGTGAGAGGAAAAACTTGGTGTGGGCCATCAAGAAAGACCTACTCACTCTCTCTGCTGATAAACTGTTCCCTATTGCCAAATCTCTGGGTCCAGTGTCAGAAGTGGATAATTCTTATCTTCACTCAGAAAAATAAAGGTGCCAACTGGAACCAAAAGTGGTTCTTTAGACTGATGCCATAGAAGAACCTTTTTTAGTGCCTCAAAGAACCTTTCAAGCAACTGTTCTTTGAAGAACCATTTCTTTCAGTGGTTCATTGAAGAACCTTTAAAGGTGCCCCAAAGAACCATCAAGAAATGGTTCTTTGGGGCACCTTTAATGGTTTTTCAAAGAACCTTTTTTAAAAAGGTCCTTCAAAAAACCATTTTAAAGAACCATTTTTTGAGTGGTTCTTTAAAGAACCATTTTAAATCTTTCAAAATAAAATGCGTCATAAATTGAATTTGAGTAGGGTAAAATAAATACGAGCACATAGACATATATTAATGGTTTATTGCCATTTCGTAGTATACCAAAAGACAAAAAGGCATTTTAACCCTCATCACAACACCACTAAATGTCACATATTAGTCATTTAAGCAGTAATAATTAAATATCTTTACTATACTATAAATAAATACATATAAATACATACTATAGATAACACAACAATTAATACATGTATTGTTTAATTAATAAAACATCAGAAAGTGATAAAAACACATTAGAAATAGCAATAGCTTCACAACAGACCAATAAATCAACACATTTTCATCAGCAGATGTTTGCATGTTCAGTAAAAGTATTTCAACAACAATTTTTTGATTAGAATTATCAATGAACTTCAGCCTTACGTTATGTAAGGTAAGTTTCATGTTGGACTCATGGTCCTTTGTTTGTCC
>VUQG01035793.1:0-17957 GCA_015106755.1 Etia nguti
GATAAAAAAAAAAAAAAAGTAAAGTAGAAATGCAGTTAAGTGGGGACTATATAAATTATTTTAAAAACACTGAGACCGTGTCGGGTGTTACATAATTCCCTCAGGCAGACTCGCACGTCGTTACAAGCACTTTGACTTGAAGCCATATTCTTTAATACCGCAAAGAAAGACTACTTATTCTACTTATTCCTCGTATTATTATTATTATTATTATTATTATTATTACTATTATTACTATTATTATTAAGATGGAAAACTATATTTAGGACTTGTAACTGGCAGTCCTGCTTTTATATTCTCTTAGAAGAATATCCAGTCATATAATTGACGTTGTGTTTAGGTCCCGCTGCCTGGGCGTGAGTTATCATAAGAAAGAGTGCAAAAGAGAAAGAGCCAGTGAGAGAGAGAAAGAGAGAGAGAGAGAGAGGTGTTGGTGGTGGGGGTGACACCCTTTTGCAACAAACCTGCCCACTGTAACAAAGCCGTGATGTTGCGCTGTGTGGGGATAAATGACTTCGCCTGGTGTTGTGGTGCTTCAAAGCATGAGCAGCCTGCGGACAGAGAGGACGGAGCTCCCACACAAGCTGCTGTCACTGTCTGTGGATGCACAGCAGGCTGTTCACACTCTGTCACTTTAAATCAGGCTGTGTGTGAGAGATATGCGCTAACCGGAGTCTTTTTTTTTCCCTGAATGGTTATTTTATTTTTGGAGGTTCTAGATGTAGTGCGGTCCTTCAGCTCACAGAGAAACGTGTTTGATGTGATTTTTTAATAAAAAAAATATTTTTTAAAAATTTTTTGTATCAGGCGCATTCAATATTTTAGAAAAATTATAAAGTTTAATATTTTTGCGATGAGCAAAAATACTAGGTATTTAATATCCCCTTCCCCCCCCGATTTAATTTAATTACCCTGCACCTCATGCACGGCATCACATTTCAAACCTTTAATCGGCTAACATATGCATTTAACAATGATTTTATTTCTCGCCTGCAGGATGTCTATCATGGATGTGACAGTGGAGGGAATGAGCCCAGCGACTCCGAGGTCTCTGTTAATGACCTGCGTGACTCTGCTGGTGTCCCTGCACCTGTTTCGGTGGCTGTGTCGGAAGCGGTCCACCTCCTGCCCGCCCGGCCCCCTCGCCTGGCCGGTCATCGGGAACGCACCGCAGCTTGGTAACGCACCGCACTTGTATTTTACGCGCATGGTGGAAAAATACGGCAACGTCTTCCAGATCAAGCTCGGCAGTCGGGCGGTGGTGGTGCTGAACGGGGGGTCAATCAAACAGGCGCTGGTCAAGCAGGGCTCAGACTTCTCCGGCAGACCGGACTTCACCTCCTTCCAGTACATCTCCAATGGGGACAGCATGGCGTTTGGCAACTCCACGGACTGGTGGAAGGTGCACCGCAAAGTGGCCCAGTCCACAGTCCGGATGTTTTCCACAGGGAACCCCTACACTAAGAAGACGTTTGAAAATCACGTGCTCAGCGAGGGCAAAGAGCTGCTGGGGTTGTTTCTGAGGAAAACGAAGGAGGACAAATACTTCCAGCCGCTGACCTACCTCGTGGTGTCCACGGCCAACATAATGAGCGCGGTTTGCTTTGGGAAGAGGTACTCCTATGAAGATGAGGAGTTTCAGCAGGTGGTGGGCAGGAACGACCAGTTCACCAAGACTGTAGGGGCAGGGAGCATAGTGGACGTTATGCCCTGGCTGCAGTACTTCCCCAACCCCATCAAAACCATCTTTGAAAACTTCAAGAGGCTCAACCTGGAGTTTGGTGAATTCATCCGAGATAAAGTTGTGGAGCACAGAAAAACAATCGATTCAAGCACCATCAGAGACATGACCGATGCCTTTATAGTGGCGCTGGACCAAATAAGGGACAAGATGGGACTTTCTGAGAAAGACTATGTGTCCCCCACAGTCGGGGATGTGTTTGGAGCAAGTCAAGACACACTGTCGACTGCCCTGCAGTGGATCATCCTCATTCTCGTCAAGTAAGAAGCATTTGTTATTATTTTATAGAAGTACATATGGATAGATAACTGCACAACGAATGACAGTTTATCCCCAACTTGTTGCTAAGGCTGTGCAGACTTGAGGAAGTTTAGCAGCATTTGAGTTATGTAACAGCCCACTGGAGGTGTGTGTGTGTGTGTGTGTGTGTGTACTGGCAGTAATAAGCTGAAACTTTACACCAGTGAATGAAAGAGAACAAAATGCCCAGTCAGCATTTTAAAATCTTTAGTGCCATTTAATCCGTTCTGTGCCTGATACCTTTATCAGTGGATGCCTGGATCACAGAGCCACTATTTCATTTTTTTCTCCTTGAGTTGTGGCAAGGACTACTTGTGTCTATAATGGACTATCTAACATGATCCATTTAAGCTGTTAACATCCTCCAGGTCACCAGTCATGCATCTAGGTTTAGGCAGTTAAATGAAACCTCATCTTAATTGGAGGAGGGGGTGGGTGGGGGGGTTGCTAAGAAAACCCTAACATTTAATCCGTATGTGTTTCCAGTAAACGGCAGAAACCATTTTCTAATAAAGAAGATTTTTCATTCCACTTTTTTTCACCAGCAAGAGTGTGTAACTTCTATCCTGGCAGTAGTCACCTTAAATGTGTGTTCACCTGTGATTGCAGGTATCCAGAGATACAGGTGCGTCTCCAGCAGGAGGTGGACAAAGTGGTGGACCGAAGCCGTGTCCCTGCTATTGAGGATCAGCAACGGCTGCCTTATGTCATGGCCTTCATCTACGAGGTGATGCGCTTCACAAGCTTTGTCCCTCTCACCATCCCCCACTCCACCACCACAGACACATCCATCATGGGCTACACCATACCAAAGAACACAGTCATCTTCATCAACCAGTGGTCCATCAACCATGACCAGAGCATTTGGTCCCAACCAGATATCTTTGACCCCGAGCGCTTCCTGGACCAGAGCGGCGTGCTGAATAAAGACTTGACCAGCAACGTGCTCATCTTCTCCCTGGGCAAGCGGCGGTGCATCGGCGAGGAGCTGTCCAAGATGCAGCTGTTCCTGCTCACAGCTCTCATAGCGCACCAGTGCAACATCACAGCCGACCCTGCAATACCGGTGACACTGGGCTACAACTATGGCCTGACTCTGAAGCCGCACCCTTTCTCTGTAGCCGTGTCTCTGCGCGATGATATGAAGTTGCTGGAAGCAGCTACCAGTCAGCCCTCATCAGACTCACCAACAAAAGAATAAATTAGATTCAAACTATAAGGCGCTAAAAGACGTGAAGGCAGAGGAAAACGTAGAAACTTTAGCTTTTGTTTGAGGCTGAGCACCATATTTAATATCTGGAAATCTCAGGCCACTGCTTTTGCTTTTTGATCCCATATACACTGTTTAAAAGGCTTCATGTACCAGAGTCGAGACTGATTTAACAGCCTTTGATTACCGACTTATTCTAATCAGGGCCAAAAAGAAACAGCCTCGGTATCCAAATCAAAGAAGACGTACATCGTGTAGACGCCATCTCACCTGGATCAATCTCACATCTAACTTCAAAAACAGTCTCACATGCCAGCCAGCAATTAGGCATACTCCTTTGATTCATCAGATTAGAGGACTGCAGCACATCGCCAGCTGTGAACGGGACTTTCAAAGCAAGCCACACTGCGGTTACCCGAGTTCCAGTTTACTGAAAAGCAGAAAGTTAAAGCTGTCTGTTATTTTTTTTATTTTTATTTTTTGCTGTCAGTTAAAAGAAAACCAAAAAAACAACAACAAAAAAACAACAAAAAACAAATTCAGATTTTCAGGAAGCTTTTAAATTCCCTTTCTCTCTGTATTATTTGTATTTGTGTTTATTTTCCTAATTAGGGCTCCAAACCCTTTCCAGTGCAATATCGAACTTGTAAAAGCAAAAATATGTGACATTTGAAGGTAAGCACTAAAGTTTGGAGTTAATCCATTTTTGTGTGACGAAACAGAAAGTGCCAAGGTCAGACATCTTGCCAATAAATAAGCTAATAGCGGGCCCTAAAGCTTCATATCTGCGAATATTAAATATTTTACTAACACATAGTTGTTGTTTTTTTAATATAAGGTATATATGTGTAGCTACTCAGGAATAAGGCTGATAAAAGCCAAATACTATCTTATTATTATATTCTGAAACCTGTTGTAGATGCTGTTTTAAAGGACGAGGCAAAGGAGGAAAACAAGGAGTACCCCGAGCAGACATGGTGAAGGGAACACTTGTCTCTTCTTGCTGTCCAGTTCATGTATGAGAAAGTTAATAAAGCTAACATCAGATCAGTGTTGAATTAGGGACTTACTTCTCCTTTTGTTTAAATTTCAGTAATGCCGAACCAGTTATGTCCTCTTTTGATTTCCACACTCATGTTGAAAGTAACCAAATTTCTTTTACCTTTTACTTTTTTTAAATCCTATTTTTCTGTTACAGAAATGCTGTTGAAATTGGCTTTGAGACAAAACAAGTACTTTGTTAATTTTGTTTATAGACTCATCTAATTGCTGTGTGAGCATGGGAGACTAATAGACTGACTGTAAAGTCTTGGATTTGAGCATTTGTTGGCTTCCTGCTGATGCATTGGAATGAAATTCAGGCTAAAAAAACAGCTGATTTTAGGTGTTAACACATTTACAACACCTGGAAAAGCATGATGTCTGTGGACCTGTTCCACTGATGCTATAATTCACTTGATGTGATCAGAAAAGTAGGTTTCAAAAGTGGTTTTGAAGATTAAAGCCGAAAGCACGACGAAAGTCAAGAAATACCTCAAATCCAACAATTTACATTACCTTTACTTCAGATGGGTCTTTTATAGAAATATGTACATTTGTGTAGATTTTTGACACAAACATTTAGCTCTGCTTAATGTAACAATACAGTACTTTATGCTTCTGAGTACACAATGCTGCAGCTGTGATGTTATCTTGAGTGTTTCTTTAGTCTGTAAGGAGATTGTACAGTAGTATAATAAAAAGATTTCTTTTTGTTTTTCACCATTGCAGTTTCCTCTGTCGTAATCAGCTTAAAGGGAGAAATGATTACATTTAAAAATCTCTATTTAAAGCTCATAAATCCGATCTGATTAATAAATCACTCTGAATGTGAAGGACCCTTCGCCGGGTATCATGTCAGGTGGGAACAAAGGGGAAGTGTTGGCGAGGTGCCGTTCCCTTCTCAGCATTTTATCTCACTCTGTCAGAACATCCTGTTCTTGATCAGCTGGATGATTATAGAAAGCTAGCCAGTGCACGGCCAATTCAGACAGTAGCTGATTACTGATATGGCGTTCTCCACGCAACCTTTTGTCCATTCCTAATAATCCAAAGTGAAATCTGAAGACTAAATAGTGCCAGTGAAGTCATGTGTGGCAATGCTCCAAGCATGATTGGGAACGAAAACATTGGGCTTTCTTCAGCTGAAATGAGAAGACAGATGATCAAACATAAATGAGTTAAAAAAGAGCAAAGAAGCTGACAATATTATGGTTAATGCACCCAGTGCAGCTGCACAGCAACTTCAGGTATAACTGCAGGGACGGGACAAAAGCAGTAACCCCCTGAAGGCTGATGTCGTCTGTCGCCTTGTGTTTCAGGAAGCTGCAGAAGGAAGCAAATATTCCTTCTGTACAGAAACAGAGTGAAACATACAGACAAAGTACATGCTGATTGAATGAAGGTGACGAGAAATGTCATGCCTTGCACAGAAGGGCACGTGCTCTATACAAGCTTGGTGTGCACAAACCATAATAAGAAGGGCTGTGGTGGTTTTATCCTGCTAAGAAATTCAAAATATTGCAAGAAGTGGCGCTAAGACGCATCCTATGTCATTACAGCTTAGACCTGTCAAGGCTGCATTAACAAGATTAGCATGAAAGCTTGTATCCTTCATTGGCTGAAGATAAAGCACGCACACATGCGGCCCATTCACATAAGATCCATCTGCTGTTGACTGCAAGTTGTGTAACTTAGACATAGCTGAGCTTAGATTGTGAATGGAGGGATATACAGAGATCTGAATGAATGTGAGTGAGATTAAAACAGATGTGGTATTCAGACAGAAGGCAGCCAAACTGTTGAAGCCGGCTGCTAGGAATGATGTGATAGAACTGTAATGGCACTGCATGGTTAAGTTAAAATGATCTTAACCGAGTCCCGAGCAAGTTATCACCAGGCTCTGGGCAGCAGGGGTCAAAACCTTCATAAAGGGGTTAAGTTGAGGTCAAGACAAGATCAGACTGGTCAAGATATAAAGACACGAATAGAGATCAGTAGGAAGTATGAAAACAATTTTGAACATTTTGAAGAAGACGATACCTGCAGTGTTACATAAATGAGGTCCTCTTTCGTGGAGGGACACCTGGTTTGAAGGCTAATTTATGTATGTTAAATATGGAACTAAAGTCCCTGGGCCTATAACAGGGGTAAAAGAATAGCTTTATTTGCTGTTAAATCTGTCCATGAAATATAAGGTTAATGAGGAGCTGGGAATGTCACACAATCACTCTGGGGACTGAATGATTAAACAGACTGTGTAGCTCATAACCTACAGAGGAAACATAAAAGCGCCACATGAATTGTATGACAGTTTGAAGGTGTAACTAAAATCTTTTTAGCTCTTTATAAACACATCCAGGATTCAATAGCTTGTAGAACCACCTTTAGCAGCAATGACTTAAGTAATTGTTTTCAGTCTGTCTCTATCAGTTTCTCACATACTTGTGGTGGAATTTTGGCCCACTCTTCTTCACAGTGTTGTTTCAGTTCATCGAGGCTCGCGGGCATATTCGTTTATACGCAGCTTTCGTAAACTCTTTTGTCCAAGCTTTAGTTGTCAAACAGATGGCCTCACATTTAATTCTAGCATACGTTGGCATACACAGGAGCTCACGATCGACTCCCGTGGCTGCAAAACAAGCCAGAATCTCCACCCAACCACCACCGTGCCTGATAATTGGTATGAGGTGTTTGTCTGAATATGCTGTTTAGTTTTTGCCAAATGTGCATTATGGCCAAATATCTCCACTTCGTTTTCATCTGCCCAAAGGGCGGTGCTCCAGAAATCTGGTAGTTTGTTAGGATATAATTTTTAAACCTAAGCTGTGCTGCTCCTGGCAGCCTTCCCAAACAAGCCTGCAGACTCTGAGATGTACATCTGGGGTCTTATCCAACTTCTGAGTGTTGTATGGTTTGACTCTGCGGTGAGTTTGCTGAGATGTGCCATCCTGGAAAGGTTGTGTTAACACACCAAATGTTCCAGATCAGCAAAAATATTAACACAACTGTTGTTTTTATAGGTGCGCTCACACTTGCTGATGATCAGTTATTTAAGTGCACTGGATTATCGGCCACTGGCTGCCAATTACCCTTTTAATTCCCATGGAAGCAACAACAGGATGTACTTTGTTTTGCCGTAGGACTGCAAACAGTTCTGTGAAGGTTTTATTTTTCATGACTGCACAAATGGATAGTAAATTATCCTTTGAACAACATGCAAATAAGTTGAGCACCAGAAAAATAATTTCTGTGCATAAAAACTTGTTTGCACAGAATAACAACCTCCCCCAAAAAACCATGTACCCTGCAAAAGTCTGGAATAGCTCTGGTTTGTGCCTCTTTTGCACTTATTTACATTTTAGTCATAGAAAAAAAACCCATCAGTTTCTCTAAAGCGATTAAAAAAAACCTTTAACTTGTTTGTTAAACTGCACGTCTGTTTTACGATCAAAAACATAAATGACAGCCCGTCAGTTTGCTGGATAACAAACAGGTTATAAATCTGTTATGCAACAATGGACAGTTAGTGTGTGCGCACACATCCAGACCAACGTGTAAGTGATTTCTGCAGCTGTCTCAACTCAGACTTTTGATTAAAGAGCACAGGAGGCTCATAAAATCAGCCAGGAAAGGTGAAGTTTTCATTACTGTATAAATAAACACCTGTACTCACTTGGGAGGCACCCTTTTAAAATGGCTCTACTGCGGGGAAAAAAAAAAGCTGAAACATGACTAGGCGGGTGGGAAGTTAGCTTGAATGTGATCCAGTAACAAATTCCGAATTGCCCTGGCACAAAATGTACAGTCTGGGAGAAAGCTCGGCAATCATGTAGGCTCCAGCAGGAGCTTGTTACTCTCTGTTGATTCTGGATTAAGATCAATTTAGAGTATAAGAAAAAGGAAAAAAACAAAACAAATAAATCACTGTATAGCTTAATTATAAGTTACAGCTTACATAACTTTACTCCTCAGCAATAAAACCTCAAAAAACATAAACAAGACAGACAAGCTGGCAAATTTGATCAGGATTGCACAGATTTATTTGTAGATTCCAGTACCATCAATCATTAAACACACACTGTCTAAAATACAGCACAGTATAATGCATAATCTCCATCCGATGCGATACAACCTTGAGGAACTCGTTACGGCATTAGAAAAAAAAAGAAAAACATCTGTAGTGTTGGTAGAAAAATCCATAAAGCGACAAATCAAAATAATTCATTTTGTACGTAGACTTAAAAAATACAATGAAATAAAAAATAAAACCCCTAAACAAATTTCCAGTATCAACAGCACCAACGTTTTCAATCAATATGCACGTTTTTCTTCACTGAGCAGAGATAATAATAAAAAAACAGCTAAGAATATGTAAAAGAGTAATAAAAGGAAACATACAAACTTCATTTCGATCTGATTGGGTCACATTTTAGTGGCATTACACAACCAGGAATTCACCACTGTGTCATGATAAAGCAACAAGTCTGCAACCTGGCTTTATTGATCGGTTTTAATGGACAGTCATCAGTCCTGTGGTTTTTATGTTGTTGTTGTTTTTTTGTGTTTTTGATGGCAAAAAACTGAAAACACAAAACGTTCCCTCAGATTTCCTGTCAGTGAATCTTTTTACATGAACACCAGAGTCATTTGTTTTTTTAAGTTCTGTTCAATCCTCGAATCCCAGTCGTCCGCTTCTGTTTTCCATATGAACTAAAACATATTAATTTCACTTTAACCAGCGCAATAAGGTGTCGTATATATGCAGTATAATGACATCTCTCTATATACATCAAATGACTTTTTACCTCGGTTTCCTGGTTCATGTGGTACATGTTACACAGCTCTCCGCTTTCTTTAACTAAAAGAAAAAATGCTGTCTCAGAAAAATTTTCTAATATGTTTCAAACCAATCACGTGTGAGTGTGTCAGAGCTCAAATTAAAAGGTTAAAAAAACAAAAGCGTGGAAAATCAAATGTTGTTGGTGACCTATAAGAGGAGGAAACCTTCCAGGAATAGAAACTGGAGTAAAAGGCGCTTCTGTTCAAAAAGAACCTGTTCTGTTCCTGTACAGGTGCTCTTTGAATCTATTAAGAGGAAGTCATTGACATCATTTATGGTGTCATTTTTTCCATGATCTGGCAAACATGCAAAAGGGCACATTAGACATAGGACTTCAGGTGTGTGGTGTACACACAGACGTATTTAAGAACCTAGTGCTGTCCAACACTACACTTCATTTGGTGGTACTGCTGTCACAGAAACTGAGGAGCAGGAGGTAAACGAGTTCAAGTCATGATCAGAGAATATATCTGTGACAAAATCATCTCATAAAGTCTGCATGTAAATGTTAAAAGAGACTATTATTGCTGGTTTGTATCGGGGGGGTGGTGGTGGCCGTCCAGTGGTCACAGCAATGCAAAATGTTTGGGTGCGTCATTGTCTGATGTGATAGGACGGAACAACAAGTCCTGTTTGTCACTTTCCCAAAAGGCGACAGGTCTGTGTTATCAACCTGAGACACACTGGAATTGAATTTCCTATCAGAGCAATCAGACCTCAGAGAATGTCTGCCACGCACCGCTATAAACTGAAGAAAACTGGTTTAGCTCACTCATTTAGCTGGAATCCTTTATGATGATTGGTTTCTACTTTTAAAAAATGTCATAATACAAATATGACTGGAAAGGTACGACAGATGATCTGGATGCAGTAGCCTTTTGCACCCATGGGCGCTATCTACACTCACAGAGTGAAATAACACGATGGTCTATTACATGCAGCTGCAGTACTCGCAAACTGATTCCCAAAAACCTTTCCTCTGTTGTCACACTCCAAGTGCTGGGCACAGTAAACTCAGCTCCTTTTGTGCCTCTTCATTCTGAAGGAAAAACACATGATACTGAACGAATAACACCTTTAAACAGTGTATTATCTTGGTTTAATTTGCATATTACAGGCTATGATGCGTTTTTGCTAGCCGGATCAGACGAGGCAAAATGAACCAATCTGAATACAGACGGTCCTGAAGCGTACCTCTTTGGATTCAGCACTCATTGAACAAGCAGCTTGACACATCTTCTTAGCCTTTTCGCACTGGCCCAAGTCTTTGTAGCACTACCAAAGAAAAGACCCAGAACTGTCAAACGACTGTTTTGTCCTATTAGCATCCTGTAAAACGGTTTATATTTCACAATCCAATCACAAACCTGATATGTCCAGTACTAACCTTAGCCAGAAACACATAGTTGAGTTTAGAATAAGCTGGATGGAGCTCCTCGACCTGGTTAAAAACACAGACAAGAAAAGTTTCACAAGACTTAGTTAGATATAGTTTTCCAACGACTGCGAAAGATGCTAACATTTGTAGCATACAAATAAAAAGCTAAGGTGCAAGTGCAATAAAAAATAAAAAAAAAGAAGAGGTTGAAGGCAGGACCAAAAGGAATTAAATCCCCCAAAGACACCATATGAGCCCATGTCCAAATTCAGAGTAGAAATAAAATATTTTTAAAACCTGTTACAATAATTTTGATGTCTTTAGTCGCCCCCCCGCGTTAACTAACCAGAACTAGCAATCGATGAGAAGTCCCAAGAACAAACGTTGGCTCCAAATACCATCATGTCTACTTTTTTACTACTATTTTAATCTGTGCAGCCTTTTCTTTTTTTTCTTATTGTAGCTAACATGTGCTATTCAGCCAATCAAATCCTTTCTTCAGCGTATGAAAACAGAAAATCCCACAAGACAGCCAGTTGTTGACTACACACGGACACTGATACAGCTGTTAAGCTACTTCAAAATATTTTGCATTGCATTAAAATGTATGCAATGCAACACAATGCAAGTTTGTTCAGTTGAGTTGAGTTGAAGCGCTCCAACTCAATACTCAGACAAAAGCAGACGTATCAACAAATTCCTCTGAACTGAGTGTGAAGTTATTCACACAGACAGAATCTCTGTCTAAAAACGATAAAAGCCATGCTGTCACGACTGGCATTCACGTCTGTAATAACAGCTGCTGTTACTAACTGAAGCGTGCGCTTTTGGACTACACATGAATATTTCGATTTCATAGAGCTTGCTTTCATTCTGAGAATCCGATCTTCACACAGAAAGAGTAACAAGTTTTGTCTGCAGCACTAAACACGTCAAGAACGGGAGCCACATCTCTACACTTAGCTCTAGCAAGGCTGGGGAGGTGTATAATGTTTTAGTTAAAGCTGTACAGAGGGCTCCTCAAGGTCATTGGTGACATGTTGTAACAGTGACCACCTGAATCAAGCTTATGGTCTAGAAGACATGAAGATAAGGCATGCACAGGAATATTGGCCAAAAGCAAAAGTAATTTCTCCCACTACATAAACATTTCAATGTAGGAACACAGATTAAGCCTTTCTAAATACGGAGGGTTTGGGCTTTAAAAACAGGGAACAGATGCAACCTGCAGGCAAATTGCAATGTAGCACAAGATAAACAGGGGTGTGATTTACGTGTTTCATAACTGAGGTCAGAACAAGCATTCAGTTAAAAAGTACAAAAACATAAACCACTGAATAAGAAATAAGTCTCACTTCTTGGTTTGAGGACATAGACTGAATATTACTTATAATCAAATCATGCCCACTTTATGCAGTTTAGTCCAATGTGCTTAACTTTCCTGTTAAACTTTAAAACTCAGATGGCTACGCCCATTGTTTGTGTTCAGAAATGATTGCTCTTATTTGTACAGCTCATGTGGACAGCGCATTGCTTCAAGCATAATCCATTGGTTAAAAATAAAGGTATAAATGTAAATAAAGCATTACATCGCAGAATACCTTAAGAACCAAAACGCTAGTACCTTAAGGAAATTCTTCAGTGCGTCTTCAACTGTCGCGCTTGGCGGTTCTCCAAACAGAGTTGAAGCAACTTTCCTCTCAATCCACGATAACTGAGACACCTGAAAACAAACATCACCAATCACCAACCAAGGCAAAACAGTGGGTTAGAGATCACGGCACGATTGGATTTACAGTGACTGTGAAGTGATCTTGCAATGTCATCACTGCTTCAGAGTCAGTTGCCATCTTCAAAGGCATCAAGACAAATGGTAACAAGCTGGAGTCAGTCTGATTTCAGTTTGCAGCTGAATCGGGTGAAGTAATCTTGGCATGGAATCCGTTTACGATACGACGATTAAATGTGATAAATTGGCAAATCTTTGCCACTATTCTAACTACTCATCTGCAATATGTCTCTTTGCAATAGGGGACTGAACTCTTGCTGCCAGTGTGTTGTATTCTAGTTATATTTCTATATAAAAGCAAGGTTTCTGTGGGCTGCTCTCATTTTGCAGCAGCTGCAACTTTGTGGAGGAATTTCTGAAGTTCTGTTCACACCTATCAGGTTCTGACTAAACTCTGAATGTACAGTGACGGAAAAAGTATTTTCCCCTTTGTGATTTCTTATTTTTTTCCCCACATTTTCACGCTAAAGAACACTTAGGAATATATGTAAGTATGTATACATTTGAGCCAATATTTATAACTTTGACCCTATGCGGATCATAGAAATCCAGAATAAATTCAAACCTTTGCACACAATTCTTCATTGTTAGAGTTATTAAAGACGTATGTTGTACAATCTAGAGAAAGAACAGTTCTAAGAAATCATTAAAAGCCCAAAATGACCTTGACATTCATGCCCGTGATGATTGTATGTAAACTTATGACCACAGCTGTACTGCTGCCATCTCTTGAGCTGTTTAGGTAATGTTGATGTTCAGTATGTGACATCCAAAACACACTGGATAATGTATAAAGCAGCAGCATCTCGGACCAAAACAAATGGTCTCATTTGACTCTGATATATACAAAATTTAATAGAAATGACATCTCTGAACAGCTATGAAGAAATTTAACAGTTAAAACAGATATTAAAGTAATCTGCACCCATTCCCATGCAGGACTGGTTACATATCATTTTTCAGAACTCTTACAGCCAATTTCCTGTTATTTTACCAGCATTTCCATGACGACAGGCACCCCCGTCCACTTCTGCTTTGCTACTGACACCTTTTGCAGAAGAATGTCACTAGCCAGCAGAAACTTGGGCCAAACATGTAATATTTTTGCCTCACGCAGTCATCAGAGCAGTATCTAACTCCAGGTGTAGAATTGCTCTGGCATCATCAGGACATTTCAAACAGAAATGCTGGCTGAATGCGAACAGTAGGTCATTGTTTAACATGAATGCCCCGTAGACAGCCCGTAAAATACAACCCCTGAAAATATCAGGTGTTATGAGCAGCTCATAAAACAACAGGAACGGTCAAAAGCAGAACGTCTGGAAATTTTGATCTAAACAACAGCAATTCATCACGTTACGTGCATTTCTAAAGAGACCAGACAGTTACAGAAACAATCACGTGCTGCATCCCAAATGACTGCCGCTACTGAGCGATCACGAGCCAAACAGAAACAGGATGAAATTATCTCCCTGGTACAATCTGATTTAAAGCTAACAATGGATGGTGTTAACCTCCCATTGCGCTCTCTGTGAATATCGCAGAGGGAAAAACAACCCTCGAGGAAACCTAAACAGTGGAAATGAATGAGGGGAAACCGTGGTTGGGTTAGCATAGGTAGGTGGGAGGCCACGCAGACACGCTAGCCTTTGTAAATGTACAGTGTGCTGAGCAGAGATAGAGATGTGTTGCACTGGTCACATACAGCGTAGCACCAGCGGCCCAGAAGGTAGTAAGACAGCGGGTCCTGTGGCTTCAGCTCAATGGCTTTATCCAGATGATCCTGAGAAGAGAAGCAGACAGACAGAGAGAAGATTTTCACTGTTGATTCATAGCACAGCTGCACCGCCTTCTGTTCTGACCTGATCTGTCCTGCTTCACCAACCCACAAGTATTTCACAAACACCTCTCACACACGCGATCTAGTCGAGCTACCGCACACTCCTGGCTGTCATGCACCCTCCCTCGTTCTTTCCATTCTTCTTCTGTTTTTTTTTTTTTTTTAATATCTTCCCTCTCCAGGGCTCTATCTCTCGCTTTCACATGTCAAAGAGTTTTGAGGACAAACAGTGTTTGCTGGAGGCTGCTGACAGAAGATAAAATGCTACGTGCTGCTGTTCCACACTCCATCTGATGCAACTTGATGACTGTAGGAGGGTCTTATTGGCTTAAATCATGCAAATGACCATTCCTCTTTAGCCTAAACACATGGAGAATGCAATGCCCAATATACATACATAGATGTATGATGCATTGTTTGCATTATATTATTATATGACCATTGCAAGAATTTGCATGGTCAAAATTAGCTGTGCGTTCCCATGCCTTACCTTAAAGACGTATCCGTTCTTTATCTTGTTTTGGATGGTGTCATATTCGGCCATAATTCCACACATGATGGCATACCTGTGGGGAGACGCTGCTATTAGAGGTTCAGGCCATCACACTCTTAATCAAGCTATGAGAAGACAAAAAACAAACAAATAATAAACAAACGAACAGGACCAAACAGCAAATTAATACTTAATGTTTTCAACCCTGTATGATGTCACTAAGGGTTTAAAGGAGCTGAAGCTGCAGGAGCCCTATTGGCAATTCTTCTAACCCTTCTGCTTATTGATTATTTGACACCAAATTTGTTGTGTGCAATAAAAACCTTTAAGTTCTGGAAACATGAAAGTTCATAAAGTGCTTCCAGATTGCACCCAATACTCAGGCCCCAAAACTTGAGGTGCTGCTGAAATAAGTTTTATAATTACCATTCTTCCCTTATAAATATATAAATGGAATTAAAATAGCCAGATCCTAGGATCCAAACTGCATATTTTTATTTTTATTAATTATTATCTGTGTTTGTTTTTATTGCATACACCATTTATACAACTGGGACATTTGTCTTTGTTATTGGGACATACCACTGTACTATAACACTGCAACTTAAGCCTTGGCTCTCTGTGTGAAGCTGGCAACCAATGACCAGAAAGGCATGATGGCTCGCACAGTGCAAATGTGTCCAGATGTAGTATATATGATAGTATATATTATAGTTTGGTGCTTCTTCGGGCATAGTACAAGTTTTGAACACCAGAGGGGCCATGACTAAATTCAGTTGTAAAATGTAGTTATTGCTGTTGCTGGGAAACCTAACCTCCAACATCTTTAGCTTTAACACAACTTGGATTATAAGCAAAACAATGACGGCATCAGGCAGTCTTGTTTCCCCGGTTCTGACAAAACAGATGTTAAACAATGATATTTTGCGTGGAGGGGTGAGAAGCACAGAGATGGTCAGCAGCACCTCACAGTCACACCACCTTTTCTTTGGGTCACTAACAACCAAAGGGCCTCCAAAAAACCCACCATACTCAGTGGTCTGTGGAAAGACTCCTCATTAGAAAGCACCAGCAAAGATAAGCTGCTCCACCTTATTCCCCTGCTCTCTAATTAATACGCTGGCCTTGGACCAGTGGGCAGGTGGAAGCGAAACAAAGGGTGATTTCAGCTTTGGGATCTGTAAGTCAGCGTGACGCCAAGGGTTCGGAGAGGAGAGGAGTGAGCTGATCAAAGCCTTTTCACGGCACGGCTGCTTTAATCCTGCTGGTACTCTGTCAAACACCACCGAGCAACATAAACACCTTGTTATATGAAGGATCAGTGTGTACAAAGGTCATCTGACAGCGTCGCCTGACATGGTGGCGGTGATGGGAGATGGAATCTACAACTGTACGTGTGTACTACAGTGTCTGGTATGTGTGAGTAGATTTTTTTTTTTTTTTTTTTAAGCACAGTATAATGAAATGACGGGGTACTGTGGGCTATGAAATAAACTCTAACAGACTGCAGAGTGTACTACACGATTAGCAGGTAATTACCAAATTAAGATCATGAAGGCAGAAAGACTAATCTTACAAGCAAACAAGGAGATTTGATTCAGCTGAGAATGTTCCAACTATTATCTGATCGGTATCTGATGAAAATAAATTCACAATCATTGTGGTTAAGGTTGGATGAAACATCATAAAAACATGAATCTTCACACGAACTACTCACACTTACTGGAAAATTGTCAGAGATGAGACACGTGTTAATCACATCACTTCTAAATGCTTTAAATTGGCCAAACACGGGCAGATGTAACTTTAAACAAAAAAAGATGTGTTTATTTTTCTTAAGTGGAGCAGGGTGTGCCCATGCGGCCACTGGTTGGCGCTTGATGAGTGGAGCGCTCTACAACATCAGAGGAGCAGAGATGCTATTTGTCTGCAGTTGTGCTGCCTGGCTTCCAATGAAAACATACAGCTGGATGTAAATGGTTTTAGCAAATCTTTGACTGGCAACTAAATATCTGCAGATAGGAAATCAAGCCACAACACAGTTGGTTTGCACATGACTGTTTCATTTTTAAAAAAAAATGTAAATTAGTAGTTAAAAGCTATCATAGTATTTAATCATTCAGTGTTAGCAACTACAGCAAAGTGAAAAGTCAAGGCAAAAGTTTTTCTTTGGACATTGGCTGAACTCCACACCGCCCACCTTCACCCAGTATGTGACATGCCCCACCAGAGACAATAAAACACTGGACTTACTGTACGCCAACGCAGAAGAGGCATACAGTTCATCACCTCTCCCTCCCCTGGGCAGATCTGATCACAACCTGGTGCATCTTGTCCCTGTGTATGAGCCCTTAGTGCGCAGGGAGCCACCCGCACAGTGCAGAGATGGTCGGAGGAGAGCGAGGAGGCTCTTAAGGATTGTTTTGAGTCTACTGTGTGGGAGGTGATCTGTGACGACCACAGAGAGGACATCGACAGCCTTGTGACATGCATTACAGACTATATTAACTTTTGTGTGGATAACAATGTACCTACCAGGACTGTGCGGTGTTTCTCCAACAACAAACCGTGGATTACCCCAGAAATTAAAGCCGTCCTCAAGCAGAAGAGGAGGGCCTTCAAATCCAGAGACAAGGAGGAGTTGAAAAGGGTGCAGAGAGAGCTGAGAGGACTGATAAGGAATGGGAAGGACAGCTACAGGCAGAAGATGGAGAACCACCTTCAACAAAACAACGTTAGCAAAGTCTAGCAAGGCCTCAGAACCATCTCGGGCCACAAAGTTCAGAACTCTCTGCCTGGGAGGGATGTGAGGTGGGCAAATGAACTGAATCATTTCTTCAAAAGATTTGATTCATCCATGAGGCAGTCTTCAACATCGGCTGCAGACTCACCCACCCCCACTGCTGCTGCTCCACCTCTGACACCTCAGACACTTCACACCTCCTCTACTCACCCTGCTCACTCCTCCCCACCCCCAAAAACAGCATCCAATACACATTCAACACAAGGCTCCAGCCTGTCTCTCTCAACCACCCAGGTTATGAGGGAACTGAGGAGGATTAAAGCCAAGAAGGCAGCAGGTCCAGATGGCATCAGCTCAAAGGTCGTCAGGTCCTGTGCAGATCAACTGTGTCGGTTGATGGAGCGCATCTTCAACCTGAGCCTGAGGCTGGGGAGAGTCCCACAGCTCTGGAAAACCTCCTGTGTTGTACCAGTGCCAAAGACCTCATGCCCCAAGGACCTCAACAGCTACAGGCCGGTGGTTCTGACATCCCACCTGATGAAGACCCTGGAGCGGCTGGTCCTGGCTCAGCTTCGGCGCCTG
>VUQG01035795.1:7556-20262 GCA_015106755.1 Etia nguti
AACACATCCGGTCTCCACGAGTGTTGAAATGGATGTGTTGGTGGAGTTTTGGTAAAACTTTCTTCAGGTTTCCCTTGTTAAAGTCCCCGGTCGTGATAAACGCCGCCTCTGGATGTGCGGTTTCCTCGCTGCTGATCGCGCTGTACAGTTCCCTGAGTGCTCGGTCAGTGTCGGCTTGTGGGGGAATGTAAACAGCCGTAATAATCACTGCTGTAAATTCCCTCGGTAGCCAGAATGGCCGGCACTTAATCATCAGGTACTCCAGGTCCGGTGAGCAGAAGGATTTGACCGGGTGCACGTTCGCATAATCACACCAGCTGTTGTTGATCATGAAACACACACCACCGCCTCTGCTTTTCCCAGTAAGCTCCTGTGACCTGTCCGCGCGGTGCACGGAGAACCCCGGTAGTTGTATTGCGGAGTCCGGTACCTTGTCCGATAGCCAGGTTTCTGTGAGGCAGATCACGCAGCAGTCCCGCATCTCTCGCTGGAATGAGATCCGTGCCCGGAGCTCGCATAGCTTGTTCTCCAGAGACTGCACATTAGCCAGTAATAAACTGGGTAGTGGTGGTCTGTTAGTGCGCCGTCTCAGTCGAACCAGAACGCCAGATCTTCTCCCTCTGCGTCGGCGTTTGCGGCCTCCGGGGGCCCAGAACAAAGGCGTCTCAGGTGAGATGAATGGGGGGTCTGCAAACGGAGGATCCGTGTTGCAAAATTTGAACTCCGGAAAGTGACAAGAAAGTCCATCTCTTATGTCCAGTAAGGTTTGTCGGTCGTACACAAAGAGACATGTGCTACCTCTGAAAAAACAAAGGAAAAGTAAAATAAAGCACAAAAACCAGCTGTTGCTTGGGGGAGCTCGCGACGTAATTCCACTAACGTATTCCGTGCATATTATTATTATTATTATTATTATGATTATTATAAGGAACTAGCACTTGTTTTTCTTTTTTTTTATTTGTTTACTTTTTAGAAAAATACAACTGTGAGTTCTAAATTTTTTACTGAGTTTGTTATTGGAAGTTTCACTACATCTTTCTCTGTGATGGCTTATAGTGGCCGCAGGATAAGTGTACTATAATTAATTTTTCACACGGTGGCGCTATTTCCATAGGAAAACAATTTATATATAAATGTCCTTGATGATGATCTATCATATCTTTTTTTTACCGCTATAAAACAGCCAGAATTTTAATATGTGAAATTACTTTTACACCCCATCACTAATGCTGCACAGATTAATTTTACATTATAACAATATGCACTTTGTTTTTTCCTGATGAACCCGTACACACATCAGATACTAAACTGTGGTCTATGGCGGTATATTAGGAGACAGTAATAATAATTCTAGTTAAAATGTCCTCCAGGCAGTGGCAACCATCAGTTTGCACCTGAATTTATATCAGATAATATTACGTAAGCCCTAAAAAAGAAGGTGACAAACTCTCTTTCTGCAAATAAAAACATGAACGCTGAGCTTCAGAGCTGGACACCCTCCAACGTGTGACTGGATTTAGCAACACATAACAAGACACATTCTCTGTCCAGATGCAGTGTGTGAGCTTCAAGGGTTTGATAATGAAAGCTTGTTGACTTTGCAAACCGTTGAATCAACAGTTTATCAAAAGGTGATGATAAATATTTTCATTAAAGGATCATTCTCTGGTGGGTATTGCAACAAATTACTAATATATCCCCTTTATCCCCTCCCCCGGACCACAGGGCTTAACACCTGACCATGACACAACAGCTGACTGGCAGCACTCCGGCTCTCTATGTGTGTCTATGGGGGGAAATCCAGCCAAAACCATGTTGGTTTTATTTTCAGCTGTCATCGCTACCTTGACTGAGGTCCATGGGGGTGACCTCACCATGGAGAACACACAGGAATGCGTGGAGACATATGGATGGACGGACACATATGTTTTGTGTGTAAAGCACACACATTCATGCAACACAAACTTCTTCAGAACATTTCATCTTTGTTTATTTCAGATCTACGTTATATACATTTTTACTCATGGGGCACCTTTATGTAATGATTTTCTTCTTCATCGTGCTCATTTCATTTGTGTAATTTTTTCCTTATTGACTTATTTTACTTTACTTATCCTATTTTGTTATGGGTTGTGTTTAAGACCAAATTCTCTGTCTCTTACCTTAGTTGCCCTATATATTATCACTCAATTTTTATTCTTCTCTTTTAATGTAGAAGAAATTTATATGATTTTCATACTTTATATGGAAATTATAAGCTTATATATTTATGTATCATATAAATTATAAAGCTTTACACTACCAATACCATCACTTCACTCAGTTTAGCAGTATGCTGATCTGTTCCTTTCTACCCTTAATGTTTGTTAAAATATAATATACTGATCAACCACTCTCTGTCTACTAGTTCGTAGGTCCTCTTTGTGCCACTAAAATAGGGCAGGACTAAAGGGGGACCTCTGGGGGTCTCCTATGCTGTCTGGCATCAGCACGTTGGCAGTGGAGTTTGCAGGGTGGACCTGCATGCTTGTTCACGTGCATTTCATGGATGCAGGGTTAGACTGGTATTTGGGGAGTCTAACATGTTGTGTTTCTCAAGCAGCTTCTGAGCAGTGTTTGGTGTTAACAGCTGGTTAGGAAGGCTGCTGCCACTGGGCCGTATCCAGGACAGCAGTGATGTAGTAGCTCATCCACTCACAATCCATTTCAATTCATCAGTTATTTCTAATAAAACAAACATGACCTTGACACAGAACTATTAGGTTATCACTGTGCGTAAGTTTCACTAAAATCTGAGCAATACTTTAGGAGGAGTAGCCATTCTTGTGAAATGTGAGCGCAAGGATGGATGCTTCAGTGAGCTAAAGAATGTGAAAGTAAGCAAGTGGCACAAGGTTTCCCCCTGAAAAACTCAGAATTAAAAAACATATTTCAGTGATTTTGATGTTGTGGCTGACAGATGCCTGCATTTTTTACTTCTCTGATTGCCAAATATAGAAAATGGCATCTTTAAAGCCTGTAAGTGACTTTTGTGGTGACATGGCAGTACTAACATTTCAAATGAGGTCAGCTAACCTAAAAATGAAAGCATGGAGTCCTGTCACATTGCTAAAAAATATAGGAACACATTAAATTTATATTTTAACACTGCTTTTTAGAACATTTTGTAAAGTAATGTGATAATTTTATGTTAATACAACATGTTTGCATGCTACAATGTTACCATGATGTTATAATGTTGGTCGGAGGCCACTGAGCAATGTTTCCACTGTGTCACCAGCTGGTAATGCTGAGTTTTTCAAAATATGACCAACTGCATTTGCGACATGTAATCTGTTTGAAAAAAACAGTAACCAAAAAACCACAGGATATAATTTTTACTTGTGTAATAGTGCAGAAGTTTAATGAAACAAATTGGGGGTAAATGGAGAGGTTGGTGGTTCAATCCCTGGCTGCTTAACCCTGCATGCCATATTCTTGGGAAAGATATAAAGCCCAAGTTACTCTCCGATGCATCCACTGGAGTGTGAATGCTACATAGAAAAAAGTGTATGAAGGAGTGCTCAGAGAAGGAACCAGTCCATTTATGTCTTTTTATGTCAAAGACATAAAATAATCAGCACTTGAGTACAGAGAAGCCCTAGAACAGTGTAAAACAACTTTTTATATCTGCTTGCCTACACTATCCATGTCCCCAGATGAATCTGCACCATCTGCCTCTCCCACCCAATAGGATCAGAGTTTTTTTCTAATGATCTAAGCAATTCTGGCTGGAGGTAACCAGACCACAGATCAGTGACAACAGACGGTGGCTGCCACCAACATGGACGAGGAATATGAAATCTCAAATTAGTATCTGTCTTCAACCCTGGGTATCTTTCTAGGTTCCTATTTCCTCACTGTGATGAAACTGGAAATCCAGGCAGGGAGATGTTACAAAGGAATATTTAACTATCCCAGTGTAGAGGAGGAGAAGATGTTAGCAAACTGGCTGCAACAAATAACCCATTTACATGGGAGTTTCACACAAAGTATGAAAAGCTAATGTGCTAGCACTGGTTTATGTTATGACTGTTCACTGGAATTTTCATCTAGAGACAATAAATAAAACAGAAATATCTATTACATCCTGTTCATGCTTCCCGCCATTAGATTGTTGAATTTACATCTACACTTCACTGCTGTAAAAACCTGAATGTTCAAAGAACATAATGCCAGAACTAGCCATATAATTGCAGCAAAGGTTTGTCAACCTAAAGACTTCTAAAAAGAAAAAAAAAACTAAGCTTTGTGAACAAATCTCAAGTTTGGGGATTTAAATAAGTAAAAATCATCTAAACTAAAAAGTTCCTGATATTAAACTGCTGCAAGGATGAAAGCAAAGACAGATAAATGCACTCACCAGCTATTTCAGTAGATACACCTGTTCAGCTAATTGTTAATGCAATGCGGTGTATTTATTCATGTAGATATAGTCAAGATGACCTGCTGAAGTTTGAACTGACCATTGAAATGGGGGGAAGAAAGGTGATGTTACGGACTTTGAACATGGCATGGATGGTCTGAGTATTTTAGAACAGAAACTCAAATAGACACTCGTTGCAACCAAGGTATGCAGAAGAGCATCTCTGTGTGGGCTACAGCAGCAGAAGACCACATTGGGTGCCACAGGAAACTATTCACACAAGCTGACCAAAACTGCGCACAGAAGATGATGGGGTTTGAATTTGTTACCATGTTGTTATATTTAAAACCGGTCTGTTTGTTTGAAGTAGATGTTATATGGGTGCCAAATGTATTAAAAATTGTAAAATTCTATAAATCTTCACTTTTGAACCAGTTTCAAATATAAAACAATGTTCACTGAGATCTACTACTTGATCTTTTTTTTCTAATTTGTTTGCTGACCAAACTTTCTTCCTCTTTGGAGATCGTTAAAGTTGTCTTTCAGCCAGCTTCTATTTCAGACTTTATTATTGGCACTGTGTGCAGTGAGTCCACGAGAATCCTAATCATCACCCCTTTTGGACGCCAGCCATCACCCGACATACCTGGTTCTGACTGACAAGTCATGTGACATGGGTGTGCGGTTACCTCAGCAGTTTGTGGGAGTCCCTACACCCTCTGTTACATGCCCAGCAACAGACAGATCGAGTTTAAATCATCAGGCAGTGAGGCCACAAAGTGCTCGCAGTAACCCACACCGGGCAAACCCTGCTGCTACACATGTCGGGGTCATAAATCTCTCCACAGCACTGTCACTTTAATAAGCTTTGATATTTTTGACAAATGACTCAGAGATAAGGGCGTCTATCTGCTTAAGCTCAAATGCTTATGTTTTAATTTGCATTCTTATATAAAAAAAATTTCATTGGCTGCTTCTGAATTATTCTACATTGATGTTAATTTGAGGTCTTGTGTGCAGTAAAAAGTGGAAATACAATATTGATTTGTACACTAGCGCTCTGAGAGCTGATGTCATCTCTGATTTCCAGTTAGCCAGAGAGTTTAATAAGTGCTGATAAAAATAAATCACTACTGGCTCAAGCAGAAAGCTGCATTCACTCAGCACCTCGTGGTCCGGACATGCGAGTCTTAGCTGAGGTGACGTGTGCAAAGATGCAAAACAATTTATTGTGCCAGCACAATAAATACTTAAACCTGCTGAAATATGTTTTACATTTGCAATTATTTTCAAGCTAATTCGTCCTTGTGAAAGCAGGTTCAGAATCAAAACTCTTTTTTCCCCTCTTTTTTAAATGATTTCATGCAGGCAAAACTTCTCTTTAAAGTTTCCTGAAGGTCAGGGCTTGCAGCAGTCAAGTCCAAATGTGGTTTCATGTCTCTGTTTTTGACTCAGATATGATTCAAGTCCAGGTCTCCGGTCACAAGGCTGCAGCAGCAGCACAAGAGTCGACGGCAGCAGCTGTTCGAAGGGTCAAACTTAGCCAAGTTATAACCCGAGTGTTTAGTAGGTGGAAATTTCTGTAACACTAAATAAAACCTAGTAAGACCACACAAGATAGTCCTTACATATACATAAGCTCTTGCTAAATATCTACAACTATTAATAACAATTATCAGTTATGTACACCGGGAAAATTTCAAATGACATTTCTAAAAAAAAAAAAAAAATAGCACATTGTATAAAAAGCCCCTTTTCCCTTTGTACCTACTCGGATTGACTCAACTCAGATCGACTGGTTTTCCATTAAAATCCAGTAGGGGTGGGTTTAAAAAATCGATTTTCCAATTTAAATCAATTTTAGTTTGAATAACAAGATATCAATTCATTAAATCTTGAATCAATTTTTAAATATAAATGTATTTTGCCAGAAATCCCAAAATCTCAGGTTAAGCCTCACAAAACAATTTCAACAACCACCAAACAGAAAATGAGAGCATGTAAATAGATTCCGTACAAAGTTGTAAACACAAAGCGCAGATCGTTCACCCAACATGGTGAACGATTCGTATATGGACATCTCACAAAGCCGGCATCTCACAGATTCTGATGCTGCAGGTTTTGACACTCTGTGACCAAAATTCACTGAACCAGCAGTAAAAGAAGATCAAAACTACGCTTCACGTTTGATAAACATCGTCATTAATTCCCTCTTACTTTTGCTGTTTTGCTTCCACCACCATAAAATGACACTTCCTGCACAGCTCCCTCTCTCTCTCTCAGTGTACTTCAAGAACAGTTTCCCATCTCAAATCTCTGTTTTCTGCATTATTCGCTTGCTTATTATGCACCAGTCTACTGTTGTTTACAGTGCTGTTGGATGCAGTTTTTTTTCTTTCAAAAATGACCTCCGACAAGAAAGCCTCATTTCTGCTGTTCAATACTGAAGAAATTTAAACTTTTTAAAATTATGCCAAATTGCAAAATGCTTAGCTGTCGCTCTAATAAAACCTCTGTAACTTGTCTCTGCTTCACTTCAGCAGCATCAGGTAATGTTCATATGTTGATTCAGTTTTCTTCCGTTTTTGATCTACTGCAGAATATTTTTAATGTTATCTGCTATAAAAAAAAAAGCCAGGCCAGGAAAATCTCCTTCATGTTTTTCTGGTGTTTTATCCTCAGTTACTAACCGTGGCAAACCGTGCCGAGTCAATCTGATTAGGGGTACTAATAGAAAAGGGGCTTAATTCACAAAAAATTAATAGCAAATAGCATTACCCCATATGACCATATAATGCCAGTAACTGTAGGTTAGCATAATGCATGAATGCTAAGTTTCTCATATTTTTCATGTGTAGCTAGAACATGTTTACACTTACAGAGGTCTAATGTGGCATTAGGAGTGCTATAAGAAAACTTTCATGCTACAGTAATGTGCTGTAATACCTCAGCATAGAGCATCTGTTTGAAATTCAGATCAGGAATGAGAGCAACCCTGCAACTACTATAAACCTTTAACTCTAATTTAGTTTTAATTTATTAAATAAATTTAACTTATGAATAAACTGTAACACAGGCACAAAAAAACCAAAGAGTGTTCATTAGTGTTCTTGAGATATCTGGTGGAGATTGTGGAGTATTTTTTGAGTGAAACCAAGCTGAGTGCAGATTCCATCCTCAACAGGCCTTCAGCGGGTGATTATTTGATACTTAAAGAGTAGATTTTTGCTAGAGTGTTTTATATAAATGCCTCCTGGAAATTAATGGAAACACTTGAGGTTAACGAGTAGGTACTTGACCACCTGCTAAAACCATGAGGATGACCATTAAGACAAAACAACTTCTAATGTAAAATCTTAGAAATTTCTCCCATCTGGCATTATGGCGAGCTCAAACGAGTTGGATAGTGGAAAATGAGAGTGATATCACATCATGTCGCAGCGTGTGAATATGTGTATGCGCGTAGTTCGAGTTACATCATGACACAGTGGCTTCATTTACAGTTGAGACTTTTCATCACCATCAAGGTATGTGTCATTCCTGTCTCAGACACACTCACACACTCGACACTGTATCAACTGATATAGTGAGCTAGCTATAAGACGCTGACTATTTTAAGACACAAAAAATACAGATGAATGTGGAAAAGCTAATAAAGGCTTTTGCAAAGGCTTTATCGAATGCTTATTTCCAGTGCCTTTCATAGTTTTTAATTGCTGAAGTTGATGTGCTTTTGACGGCAAAGCCAAAGGAAAGTTTGTGGCCTTAGCTTTTCTTATCCAAACACTATTTAAAAATCATGTCACTAAATCATGGTTTTGTACTATGACATCCTGTCCAGAGTTATTACACTTTAAAAGCCTGACTCTGAGGCGGGACTGGTTGGTGACCCAGAAATCCTTTTCACAACTGGATGAACTAATGGAGTTCAACACAAAGTGACCAGGATGTGAGGAGATTACTCTGCCCAAATATAAGGGCTAACCATGCCAAACTGATAACTTAATATAGATTTAAAAACAATATAGATGTATATTTAATGGATTTATTTTCATAACATATTGTACAGATAAGATAATAATTGCAATTTAAGCACATTTTAATCACGCTGAATCCACTCATTTATCATAATCATCAGCGTAGCACCAATAGGGCGCCTCATCGACAGCTCATCGGCCCCCTCTGATGATGGGGGGGTCCCCTCTGTGGGACCCTAAAGTGTGTGGTGCTCTATTGTCGAATATTATGACAGTCATATTTCCTATGACTGTCATATCTTTTTTGTAAGAGTAATTTAACTGAAAAGTTGCCAATAATCAATAGAAACAATTTTAATATTATCTTAAATGGTTAAAAGTCAATGTTATTATGGTTTTGCAGACATGCGATCACTGACCATGTGACATTAGTGTGTTCCCCATTTTAGATGACTGGATTCTATGACTTGGATGACAGACTTTTGTACATTTGTCCAGCTGTATCTAAATTACTATCTTTTAAAACATGTTGGCTACAGCACTGAGGCACAACTTTCACTTGAAGCCCCACCTTCAACCCGAACTCTGGTTTGCGTTGCACTTTATCAAGTTGTACGACTGCCTGGCTAGTAGTTAATGAGTATTTGCACACAATCATGAAAAATTGCAGGCAACCATGGGAATCTGCTAGCAACCAAAGCAATCACTGGGAGTATTCTGGTGTCTCTGAATTTCACCTAGAAGGATGTAGTAACCTCCAGGAACCAATGCAAAACAGTTGAGGAAGACACATTTACCTAGCAACAATGGACAACTTTCAAGCAATGCACACCAAACCTCAGTAATTATCCATGTTTTCTATCACCCTCAAGTGGCCAAAAATAAAGCAACTGCAGGTTTAAGCCACAAAGATTATGCCCAGATATTTCCCTACAACTAAAAAAGAAGATCTTTTCTTGGACTTGAGGTTTCAAGATTTCATGAAGCAGCATCAGAAACAATCAATAACAGTTAGCAATACAATGATAAGGGGCTTGCATTGACTCAAATTTTAAATGTTAAATGACATGACATAGACTTGGGCTTAGGTTTGAGGAACACTTTTCAGAAAGGGTGCAAAAAATCCTACTCAATGTGGCCACCACACTAAACCACACAAAATGACTGTTAAATTTCTGGCATTCTTCATCTGTCACATCAGGCTGTTGATATTAGACTGCTTTAATGACTCTTTTAGGTGTGAAGCTAAAGTTAAACCACTGCAAGAAGTAAAATCAGACAAACTGGTTCAAGATCATCTGGAACACTACTTTAAAGCGTACTGGCCAACGGGTGTGGAAGGGCAAAGCCACAGGAGACAATGAATATCAATGGTGTGAACTCCAGGAAAAGTGTTTGCACATTAAAGAGGAAAAGTAAAGAAGAATGGTAAAAATAGCAAAAATGATGAAGTGGAGAAAAGGCAGCAGCTTCTCTTTTAAAACCACCTGTTTGGATGATCACCCACGTCACATTCCAAAAACCAAAACCCTCTCAAACATTTACGAGGTGTTTGGTCATATGGTGAGTATTATGCTATTATTATTATTATTATTATTATATGAATTATAATTATTATTAGGCTAAATGCGTATGTGACTCGGACAATGCTGCTAAGGTCAGTGTGTCTTTGAACTGAAGGAGCGCTTAGATTTGATTATCCTTCATTAGAAAGGTCTTGTATAATCACATAATCTAAATATAGGAAATTAGTCACTATTTTTATATCAGTGGGTCAAGTGACCATGTGATGGAAAAGGTAAGGTAAGGTAATGGTAAGGAGTGTAGCAATACATTCACTGAAAATTGTCCCTCAGCTCTGGCTCTTTAGCCTCCAATAGATCATTGGTTTTAGTTTTATAACATACTGACTGCTTTAATTCAGGCACACATGGGCAGAAAAGCTCTGAGAAACCCACCGTACACCACCTGTCCATCACCTGACCAACAGCGTACAGAAAACAGCAGAAAACAGCAGAAACAGATGGTGCAGCCTTTAGCAATTAGAGAGGTACTCGTAGAGATCAAAACAGATCTATAGCACAGTAAATACTGAAATCAAGTGGATACACAACCTCTAAAGAAGTTAAAATTTGTGTTATGGATGTCTACCACCTGGTGGCTATAAATATAATATTGGTTATTTAATCATCATTGTGGACATGTGTCCAAATCTGTCCCACCACAGTTAGCGTCACCAGCATCAAGCCATATGTAAAAGATGACCACAGTCACCACTCTTCCCAATTTTTTACACTTCCTCTATTCACATATCTTTATCTGAGGCACTCTCTGGACGGGATCTTTTTGGATCTATAGTGCCATCACTTTCTCATTTTATCCTGTCATATATTTGGATGAAATTAGCATAAACCTTCTTGATATGTCTCCAGAATTGTGATTTATGTGGTTGTGTTGAGCTCTATTCAATAAAAACTCATCAGTTGATGCTTAAATCTAAGTAAAGATTTCTGCTAAACATAATGGAGAGGTTGTGGCACAGGAGGTAGAGCAGATCATTTACTAATCGGAAGCTTTGTGGTTTGATCCCTGGCTGGTCAAGTCTGCATGCCATACATCCTTGGGCAAGATGGTAACCCCAAGTTGATGCAGCCACCAGCATGTGTTAGATAGAAAGCACTTCAGTATGAATGGGTGAATGAGACAAGCTGTAAAGTGCTTTAAGTACTCAGAGTAGAAAAAATGCTATATAAGAACCAGTCCAATTACTCTTTAAAAAAATTCCCTTCAAAGTTTCCTAATATATCCCATTCAAAAGAATTTCAGGGATTTCGGGTAACAATGAACATCAAACATTTGTGCCAAATTTGAAGAAATTGATGTTCAAAAGTACAGACAACCAGAAAAAAAATTAATTTGGTCATGGCTATCACCATCAAGGAGCCATATACAGTTTTTTGTATTTTTATAGAGACTCAAAGTCAACAGACAAAGCAGACCACGACGGATGGATGTGCCTATTAAATACAGATGACTATTTCTTACTTACAAGTGCAGTCTGCCTAGTAGGACCCCCACCCTTCTGTCTATGGGCTCATATCAGTTGTGTCTTATGGCAAAATTGTTTATTTTTTTCCCTTGCACCTCTAGAAAGGTCACATGAGTATCTGGGTTTTACCTTTCTTTACCTTCCTATGTTTTTATAATGTTTTAATTAACAACTTTTATTAAAATACTGTTACTAGCGTCATATTTTATTCACAGCTACTGGTAGGTTGCTGGTTTGTGCAAGATTTCCTAGGCCTAAGAAATGGTGGTGTCAGATCAGAAAACACTTTAATATGCTTTTTTATTCTTTAATTGGAGCACCTGCAGTCTTCTTAGCTGTCCCTTAAAAACAATTAGAATTGTTTTGATGGCATAGTTTTAAGTCAAGAATTAGAGAATAGTTCCCAATGGGTATCTGACTTGGATGCCTTGCGGTGCCTCATAGGTGAGGTCTGGGGGGAGACCCTAGGCAAGGACATGCCGAAGAGATTATGTATCTGGGCTAACTGTCGATATCACCTTGAAAGAGCTGAAGGCAGCAATCTGGGAGACAGACTGAAGCTCTGTTTAGACTGCCCAGGACTCAAATAAATGGAAGAAGATGGATTGATGGATGGATGGATGAATGGAAGACTATTCTTTAAAAGTCTAGATAAGACAGTACAGTAATTCAAGCTTGAATGTTTTATAGATCTTACATAAATATAAAACTTCAGAGACCAGTGACAAAATGGATTATGCAGGAATGGGTGAATGAGTGAATACATGAATTAACAGACAAATGACCAAATGAGTGGGTTTCATTAATGGAAATAAAAGGCTGCAAACTGCAGTGAATGAGTGAATGGATGAATAATGAATGAAACTCTGAGAAAACAGATGGTGATACAAATGAAAGGTAAAGACATTGCTATCTGACCATTAATGGATCCAATTAAAAGTCAAACTGCAAACAGCTGCTGTGGTTACAATGAAGATGCAATAGGTGGTTACAATTAAGGACCTCTATCCAAGGATCTTGAGTTGCCCATAGTTTCTTCACGCCAAGCAAGGGAACATCTTTACCCAGTTAGCTATTCTGAGACAGATTTTGGAGCAAAGTCAGTGTCTTGTTCTAATATAGCAAACAAATATAGAATCTTCCACTGCAGTCAATCTTAAGACACATAAACATCTCTCAGACATGAAGCAAGTAGGACTGACATGTACACAGCCTCAACGTTTTGTAGCTCTGGCTATATAAATAGCTCATTTATTTAAATAGTTCATTCATTTT
>VUQG01035796.1:0-19713 GCA_015106755.1 Etia nguti
GCCAGAGAGCAGCAGGTGTCAGCACGGCCCCTCCCGAGAACCCTCAACGTCTACATGCATTTAAAATTGAGAGGTGGGCACCGGCGCCAGAGGTGAGGTTGAATACACAGACCGTCCTCTGGACGCCGTATAACGTGCCCACCCCCAAGGCCCTATATGTATGTGTTATGAGAGTGTGAGTAATGTGGATGTCTAAGTTGTGGAATAAAATTGAGGCACAGGTGGCCAGAAGGGGACAGAGGGGGAATACCTCCCCTGCATCCTGGTGACACACCTGCACTCCAAGGCCCTGCATGTGTGGGTGGGTGTGGTGGAGCAGGAAGAGGGAGGCAGTCGGGGATGGGGAGGGAAGGAAGGGAGGGGCAAGCAACCCCTTCCTGGGGCCAGCTCCCCCGCTGACCCCAGTAGGCACCCCCGCCCTCTGGAACCCACCAAGGCCAGGGGGCCCAGGCCCATCCAGACCGGGGCCCATGGCAGCAGTACCGCCAAGCCCTACAGAACCCGGGGTAGCCCACTCAACCCCACCGCCAAGGAAACTGTACCCACCCCATCATCCAATCATCTCCCAAACTACACAAGACAATAGACACCCAGGTTAAGTTCATTCTCCACCTCTCCTATATCTCTCCCCCAGCTTCAAATTAAAAGTTTTCAGTACCTTGATATTAATCATCTCAGACGTATTTAATGATTTTGTGGTGGAGGAATATGAGGAGACAAAAGAGGAAGTGGGATTTCTGGGGCAAAAACTAAATTGCACATGTGATGGTGGCTAATAAATGAGATATACATAACTGCAGCCTTTAAAAAAAGAGCTTTGAAACTAACCTAACTGCTTGCACGGCATTTTTAGCTGTATCCAACTAACATTCATCAACAAAGATAAAGTATTGTGTTCTCTACTCAAGATTATACACAAACATTTTATATATGCAGATAAGTGTAAATTAAAGCCAAACATCTCAGTACTTTGCAACCTTTGAAGTCTTTTAAGCACAACTTCCTTGGATTAAATAAATCTTACAGTGTGGTTATGTCTTTAACTTAAGTCTGATCTGGTAACGATACCTTTACAATATACAACACCTTCAACTGAGAAAAAGAAAATTCAAAATCACATAGTAGAGAAAAAGAAGCAGTTAAATTGCACATATAGGCAGTTAGGTAATTATAAAAGAAAAAGGAAGTGTTAAAGCTCTACGTGGCTGGAATTCACTCTCTCAGGGAAAAAAAGAGTCAAAGCAACTCCAGCTGCTGAGCAACAGCTGCTCACATAAAATGTTTCTTAAAAACCATAAAAATGAAATAATTGAAACCATAGTTTAAATTATATGATGACTCAAATGAGTACTTATTTAGTTGAATTTAGTGCAATGTTTTATGCATCTCTAAAGTTTGGCTAATCAACTTAAAAGATAACCAAACTGACTTAACACAGATGTCTTTATTGGCATTTACTATGCGACTCATGGCTGTGATCCACATCTTGATAATTACCAGTTACAGGTTTGCTTCTCTCTAAAGCTGATGAAATGTAAAAATATGTGTTCACAATTACTTTATTTGCTACACTGCCAGTATTGGGTTGGACCCCCTTTTGCCTTCAGAACTCAGATTTAGCAAGGTGCTGGAAACATTCCTAACAGATTTTGGTCCATACTGATATGATAGCATCACAGTTGCTATAAATTTCACGTAAATCTTACACGTGCAGTTTTGTTTCCACCACATTTCAAAGGTGTTGTTTTGTACTGAGATCTGTGGAGGCCATTTGAGTACAGTGAACATATTGTCACATTCAAGATATCAGTTTGAGATGATTTGTGCTTTGTCACATGGCGTGTCAGTGAGTATAAAGAAATAGACGTGGTCATTAGTAATATTCAGGTAGGCTGTAGCAGACATTGACAAGGCATTTTCATCTGCTTTTTCAGACCTTTTTTCTGTTGCCATGTGCAGGAAAATTCCAGTAGCTCAGGGGTTTCTTTATTCAGACTAGAGACCAAGGCATTCAGGAACCAAAAACCATTCCAGGTTCAAAGTCATTTAAAAAAGAAAGTCATCATTCTTCCCCATTCTGATGCTTTGCTTTGAACTTCAGCAGATAATCTTAAGACTGTCTACTTCCCTAAATAAATTGAGATGCCGTCATGTGCTGTAAAAATACAATAGTCGCAGTAAAAAAATGGCAAACAGTGCCATTCTCTAATGACTGACATAAAACTGTACAGATTTTCCTCAGCAATATGTTCTTCTTAGTTGTTATCATGAACAACTGGATTAACAACTGGAGCCTATCCCAGCTACCACAGAGAGGTGGGGTACACCCTGGACAGGCCACCAGTCTGTCGCAAGGCTAAGACATATAGAGAGACAACCATTCACACTCACCTTCACACCTATGGGCAATTTAGAAGCACCAATTAACCTAACCCCACTAACTGCATGTCTTTGGATTGTGGGAGGAAGATGGAGAGAACCTGTGCAAACATGGGGAGACTATGCAAACTCTACATAGATAGGCCCTGGTGGAGTCCAACTCAGGACCTTCTTATTGTGAAGCAGCAGTACTAACCACTACGCCACTGCGCTACTCGAATCCCCATTCCAGCATTTGAATGATCAAATTCACAAGGAAAGAGAGAAATTTAAAAAAACACTGCAAGGAAAACTTTGCATGGTTGACAACAAACTGGTGGCAACCAAATCTTTCACATAGTTCAAAAAGGATCTCCAAACCTTTTCACATTTTGTGTCTTTCAATATACAGTAAGGTATTATTGAAATGTTTCCTCTACTGAATTTCATAAAATGAATATGTCTGTGCTGTTAGTGCATAGCAACGGGCTGTTTTTAATCAGGTCTAGCAGGTTGAGTATGTAAAGCGGGTTGCTGCAGTGAAAGGGCTCAGTCAGCAATCAGACCACACACACATGAACAGCAATCTGACTTCCTCTGTTCAGTCCACTATCTCTCTCGGCTTCCTGCGTATCTGACAAAATGAGTGAAAAACATTCACTTTCAACATACTTTCACTTCAGCTTCCTAAAAGCTCTGGTGTGCTGAACAAGCTTGCAATATACAGAGAGAAAGAAAGATAGCATGGGAAAGAGGAATTAAAAAGAGATGGTTCATTATTACTCTGCAAAACCATATTTGGCTTGCTCTGCACAGCATTTACCCAGAGAAAAGTTCAGGCTGAAGATTTGCTTTAAATGGTAAATGGCCTCCACTTGTGTAGCGCTTCCTAATTGTACTGCTTCTTTATTCACCCATTCATGCGCAAACATTTGGTGGTGACTGAGCTGCAATAAAAGGCACTGGCCTGGCATTGGGTTTCAGTGTCTTGCCCAAGACACTTTGGCAACTCAGTGATGTGACAACCTGCTTTACCACATAAACCATGGGTGCTCCATTTGAAAAGTTACATTCATGAACCAAAAAGGCAAACACATTTAAAAGCTAAAGTTATTGGAACTGTAATCTGGTAAATTTTGCATTTAATTGGGAAAGAAAGGATGTGAATATGCAGTTGAATACATAGATTTACCAGTAGTGTTGCAACACATCAGCCAGACAATTTCATAAGCTCTTGTGGTGAGACATACCTAAAATTCCTAATAGCAGACACCTTGTGTCTGTCTAGTGCTCACAGGTTTCCCTGTCATTATGGTCCAGTCTGACCAGACTCATGCCATTCTTTCAACCATTGAAAGATACAAAATAAGGTGTGTTGTTGGGGTTTCTACTTCAATGAACATGTATGAGAAGCACCAAGCATTATGACACAACAGTGCTCTGCTCCAAATATTGTACATCTCTTCTTCTTACGCAAATTGCTTCTTTTATAAAATTCCTTATTAATCACTAACACCCACGCCTCAGATATCTCCTACTTCGCTCCTACTACTGATTTGACTGTGTTGTTTTAGATCCTCTGCACTTTCTTCTTTTGAGAAGTGCAGAGTACGACAGTGGCACGTGCAGCAGGGTGACAAGACCCCACACTGAGAACAAAATGACAGTGCAGAGAATAAAATAAAGATAGGACTGGGCACACAACAAATATACATCACCGTACATAGCAGAGTGGTAAGTAAACAGTCAGGAAACAATAAGAGTGAAGCAATGACTGGACCGGTTTACCACATGGTTGTTATCACAATGGGATCCATATGACAGCACTCTGATGGGCACGTCAGTTACTGCAAGAGTTGCAAAAAGATGAAATTTTGTTGTCCAAAATGTTTTTCAGTGTTCTGAAGGGGGACTGCGCTTTCACTTTCACTAGTAACACCAAACCTGTGACACATATTTGAACTGATTTTGTTCATCAGATCAGCAATTTATTAAAAGGAATGATGATTGAATTTTATGTAAATTCCGTGTGCAAAGAAGTAACTTTATCCAACACGTCCTCAGTCATATCACAAACACACCAGACTTGTCTGGGACTTTTGCTTTCGCTTCACTTTCTGCTTGGTTAAATTTAGAAAAACTGTGATTTTTCTCTTATTCACAGAGTTTCTAAAAATCACCCGTGGTTTATAATAACAGCTCGTACGACCAGTCTGTGGGGAAATGCAGTTTGTTATCCAATGTGCAGTACACAAGAAAACCCAGGGCAATTTTTGGTTCATGCTGTTATGTCCACAAATCCTAGAAACTATCTAACCTACGATTGAACCTAAAAAAAATAACTTAAACAACATTTGTTTCTTGCAATTTGCAAAATAACAAATGTGTAATTCTGAAATCACTGAACGTGTATTGTCTACTCTAGGCCCTAATGTCAATTGAAAATAGTAGCTGTTCATTAAAATTAAAATTTGGCCACATGTCGTCTTTGAATTTAGTAACTTTATTTATGAAGTTTTCAGAACTCTAAACCTGCATTCAATAATGAGCAGTTTTTCACAACACTGACTGAAAGCCGCAGATACATCTAGTAGTGTGTGGAAGTGTTTGGCAAACATTATGCAGAACAGTTTGAGTATAGCTGTGGCTGCAGGTTGACTAACCTTGTGTTGAAAGTGAGTGAAGACACAGCAAAGGACAAAAGTTGGGTTCGGCTTTTGACACAACCGATTACACAAACATCATATGTGCTTCCTGCTCAGGACCCACAGGAAGTGGGTCAGTTGTTTGCTTTTGCGTGAGAAGAAAAGGGAACTTTTTTCGGTGACGTTATTCTCACGCAGACAAACTGAAATAACCCAAGCTGCGTTTTTTTTTCTTTTGGCTTTTTCTCTCTCAAACTCTCCATCCTCCCTAAACAGAAAAAAAGCAGAAGTGTTTTTAAAGAAGGTGTTGGTGACTCAATGTCTGTATGGTTAGCTCTGTCTAGCATTTTTGCTGCAATTAGTCAGTGGCCGTTATTATTTTCACATTTTTGCAGTTACTATGGAAAACTGTAAACCGCAGAAGGCAAAGAAGTTGTGCGAAAAAGCGTTAGTAGCTCAGAAGCTAACTTCAGATACAGGTCCAGCAGATTGTTTACAATTTTATATTTAAACTGTAAATATTGTGTGAAAGTTGACATAACTGTATCTTGCAATTTTCCCCCAAACAAATGCATCATCATAGGAAAATTCTTTGATAGTTTTGCTAACTGGACAAAATGTTAAATTATGCTAATCTATATTTTATGACTCACTGATGCAGTTGATGCTTTGCTAAGTGCTAATTAAGCTATATGCTAAATTGACGGTAATCTGCAGATGATGAGTCATTAGGGTAGCTTATGCTTTGCTAATTGCTAATTGAGCAAAATTCATGGTAATCCTCACAGAGCAGTATAATGAGTCACTTCAAGATGCCTCACGGAGACGTTTAATCCGTGGGAAGCAAATTAAGGAAATTCCTCTGCAGCTGCTTCATTCATCTTAATGTCTTTGTGTGTGTGTGTGTGTGTGTGTGTGCATGCGTATGTCAGAGAGAGAGGGACAATTGTGAAATAATCGCAGATTACAGACGTATGCTCGGTGATCATCATTTTCTCTCATAATCAGTGTTAAGTTCTCATCAGCTGTTAACACTGACGTAATGAGATAGATGAGGCAGCTAAGCTTCTGTTAATTTCCCACCAGCTTATTTCACATGAGCGTTCTGTTTTATAATTCACATATAGTTCAAATCAATTTAAAGACCAAGAGTTGGCCTGTTTTTTAAAAAGTCCATGATGAAAAATTTAACATGTCATCATCATCGATTTAAATTCTAAAAAATAGATGTCTGCACATTAGCAGGATCTTCAGGCAATAACAAACTTTCTTGGTGCCTGAGGCCTTTTGGTTCTAATGGCCACTCATGTTCGATTAGTCTGGATGGAGAACAAAAAAGAGATTACAATCTCAGACCCACCAGGTGTTCTCTGACATTTAGCTATTATTTGTTTTTTAAAATTTGCCTGTATTTTTAAACAGTCATCAGTGGTCAGAACAGAGGCCTGTAGTATGAAGCAGGATTTGGGGTTATGCAGGTACCTTCATGCTTAACCCTATGAAAGTGGTTCATGTCTTCCCAGCGTACATCACCATGGTAACTTATACTGTGCTGGAGCATCTTATGTTTGAGATTAGAAATAAACAGATATGAAATCAGTACCCAGTGACCACTCAAATCTCTGAAAATATTCCTGGAAAATCCCTTGAAACATTGTGCATGGATTGTGAAAGCATATAAAATATTTGTCTTTCCCTGATTATCATCAACAGGAAATACAGATTCTTACATGCACTCTTATTCCTGCTGGCTGCAAACAATTTAACAACCCTTTTATTGTTCTATAGATTAAATATGATCCTAAAATGAGAACATATTTTTGTGACCTTATAAATCTGTCCCTCCAAAATTTGCACATAGTCTAAGCCTACACTTGAATTCTGAAATCTTTACTCTCTGACTCTTAAACATCATCAGGGATGCAGCTAAAAAAAACCCAAATCCCTAAAACTTCTATGTCCATTTAAATATTAATTTAATGGAATAACAGCTGTAATCCATCAGTGTCTTTATGGCAGAGCATTGGTACTCTGTTAACTTTAAAGTTTAGATATATCTTATCCATGTTTCTGATTGGTCAGATGCTGCTAGCACTACCACTTACATCTGAACTCGGTCATTGCTAGACTGGCAAATCCCGGGTTGGCTTATGGAGTTAATAACCACCTTGGTGTGACTGCTTAGCCTGATGGCCGATGGTTACACTGAACTTGCTTCACAGTACAGGGCACTGGCTACACTAAAAAAGAAAATATATCCATCGCTATCACAGTTAGCAGACTAGTAAATGGGATCCTAGATTCTCATTGACTAAGTGACTGTAACAAATTAAACTGTTAAGTAGCTATATTAAGGAATTATAGTGTTAAGTTGGAAAACTGTTGTAAACAATTCTACACATTTATATCCTTACATGTATAGCTTTTATTTTGTATCTTGAATGAGTGATTCATACTCTTAAGCTTAACGGTAAACACCTAACTTTTTTTAAATTCATGCTGTGGTTTAGACCATGTCAGTAAAACTTATTTCATGTTGGCATGTGCTGTTCGCAAATTAGTGCTTATTCCTTATTCCTTATTAGTCCATATTCAAATGACAGGTAACTGTGTTAAAATCTTTCATATGACAGCATTAGCCAGCCACTTTTTTGTAATGGAGCCAAGGTAGTTTACTTTTTTAACATTGTAATGCACCCATAAAACTAACATTTTTAGCTTTAGTATTTTTGTGTATATTCTTTGTGCATGTTTTACTCGAACAGGACTAATCACAGAGAGTTTCTGTGTAAAAAAAAACCTGGAAGATGGAAAAATATTTGGCAGTCAGGATCTTATTTGTTTATTCAAGACGCTTTGTCTTCTATGTCAAGCGTTGCGTTAAACAGTGGATGCTAGAATGAATGAGGAAAATATGACATGAAGATCTTGGTCCTTGTTTCTCTAAAAGTTGCCTGTATGAAATAAATCAGGGTTAACTGGTACTGCAGTGAGTCTGAATAGAGAATATTTTGTCGTCAGCTTGTCTTAGTATGAGATTACTGCTAACAACAGGCAAACAGTGAACCATGTGAGAGTGATTTACCTCCACGCCAACTCGCACATGTTTGTGTCTGTTTTGTAATCTGCATTTTAAGACACGCAAAAAGGAACTTGACAGTATTGCCCACACCACATGTCACTCACTGCTTTCTCCGTTTTCGGCCTCTGCAAGCCTTTTTTTGGCAATTGTGGTCACCAGATCTAAGGGGGAAAATCCCCCTTAAATGCAACCAGGCTATTGATGGTAAAATGTCTAACAGATCAGAGAAAAGGGAAGACATGGAGGAGAGGAAGCAACATGGAGCTCTTTGATGGCAGCGTCGAGGACAGCATCTGCGTGTGGCATGTATATATCTGTCTGTATGTGTGTATATATGTTGCTGTTTGTGTGTGTGTCTGCATCAGTGTGGGTGAATGTGACCATATTGTATATATGTGACTTTGCACGGCTAGTTGTCTGTCATTCCGCCCGTGAGCAACCGCAGTTTAGATACACAAAGCTGAGCAGGGGTGGTACAGTGAGTGTGTGTGTGTGTTTGTGTTGGTGGGGAAGCAGGGGTGTTAGCAGTCATTGGGTTTCAGCGGTTAACCCCTAAACTTTTTATTTTTTCAGAGGAGTTTGGGATTAGTGGGGGGCATTTTAACTTCAGCGCTGGTGTGTGGGCACATTATGTTCTTTATGGGCCCAGAGCAAGCAGGAGGGGAGGAAGTGAAGGGAAAATGGAGTGGGAGGAAAACATATGAGGAAGTAACTGCCACCAGTCCCCCAATACCAAGCTTGTACCCCCTACACTCCATTCCCTCTCGAAAACACCCTCGCACCACCACTGGAGAGAGAGGAGAAGGCTGCTGGACCACAGACCACCCAGAGAGATGGAGACACACCGATACAGACAAAAAGACAGACAGACGATGAAGATGTAACATAGTCACAGACATACAGACGAAAATCCATTGTGAACCTGAAAGAATCAAACCAAAAGATTTGGTAAAGAAAAGATGACTGATATATAAACTTATTGAGGCACAAGTAGTCAATCAGTCAGTTAAAAAATATTGCAAGAAGTGCTGGCAGAGTTCAAGGACAGGCTGAAAAGTGAGTTAGCACAGAGAGGGGGAGATGCAAAACTCAGTTAAATGCTGGAATGACAGGACACACACACACACACACACACACACACACACACACACACACACACACACACACACACACACACACACTTCACTGCTGATGCAGAGCCATACTAAAATAAACCCAAAGGATACATTAAGGCATTGATGTGGTTAGACTTTGGTGTTCAGGTGGAAATTGATGGGAACAGTCGTTTGGGAAATGAAAAGAGTGAGTTTAAGGGAGAAGCATGTTTTGAATCTACTAATATGTCATACAAAGCACTCAAGTACAAATACTGGTGAAATAATATTTGTATTCATTAAAAAAAAAAAATGAATGAATACTCCAGAGGAAGATCCAGTTTTTGCAGTCCAAATGAGTCAAACCAAGGCACAATTCTTAGGTTGAGCTGGGGTTTTCCCTGAGCTGAAAACACCCCACTCATTTTTACATAAAAGAAAGGAATGAAAAAATTTCATCATACAGACAACAACTTAATGAATACATTAAAAAAGAAAAATGTGGGGAACCTAATATAAATGAAACAAAAGGTAACTAGAAAAAAGTTTTACAGACTGTCACTCTTTAGGGAATCATCGCTGTGACTTTTGTTTTCATGTGCTTTTGGTCCCAGGAGTAAAGAAAAAAAAAACCCTCTATGCTGTTGACTTTTATTTCAAACATGTTCTGGAACAATAGAGGTCTGTCTATCCACAAGGCCTGTTTTCATTCTCCGCTCATTCTGGACAAGAGCTGCACTTCAGACAAGATACAGAACTTCAGGAAGACAGAAAGGTTGAGCAAAGGACCGCATTTATCCTCATGTTTCTCTCACATTATGTGCATTGCTGCAACAATGCTCTCACACACCAAGCTTCCCGTGTGTCCAGTGCAAGGAATAAGCTCAAGGACAGATGATTTCACAAATATGCAGTTTTCTTATGTCCTCGCAGCTCATCATACATGTATCTGTATGTATTTATATATATTTACATACTAGAAAACCCGTACGGTGTCTGAAGAAATCCACAAAGCTCTGGTTTGTATGCATGCTGATGTCTCTATTCTATATGTACCGTGAATATGTTTGCATATACTGTATATCTGTATGTGGGTAGATGACAGAGTTCTGAGTTCACCACATCAGTGTTAGCAGTGTGTTTGTGTGGTTTCCTCCACTTCACCGCTGCCTCCTCCACTAAGTGTCACTGCTCCTCTGTTTTCTCTCTTTCACCCCAATATTGTTAACATCATTAAAGCTTTTCTTTTTTAACATTTTTTTCAGATGGTCAACTGGCCAATGGAGAGTTTGAAAATGTTTTATTTACTGTTGAAACAAAATCTGCCTCACTTGTACTGGTGTTTATGTAGGTGTACGTGGCTTTTAGAGAGGGGACATCTTAAAAATGAATATATCATTGCAACACACACGGGTCTTCTTGACAAAGCTCCTGGGAAGTAGTAGAAGTACCCCTATGTAATGCTGCCACCACGGTTGTGACAACATTTGGATTAAAAGGTGACCGGATAAAGTGGGTGGGGTTCTCAACAAGTAATTCAGCTTTTTCGGTATTGTGCAGAAGTCTTGAGCCATCACTCATCTTTATATATAGCTAGGGAGATACAGTACATTTAAATATACATGGAAATAGAGTATATTAGGAAAAAAGTTTATCTATGGTAAGTTTATCTATCTATTATCTATGCCTTAAATGCAACCCCAGAGCCTTTACTCTTTTTACAGATGGCTGAAGACATTCACTGTTGGACCCTCCAACCTCCTCTGCAACAATGATTTGAACCAAAAGTTTGAAATTTGGACTCATCCCTCACTTGAGTGAATGGTAGATGGATCAAATGAAGACCTATATCTGTCAGGTCCTGTGTCAGGTTTTTGCTGGATTTTTTTTCTTTTTTCGGTTTCTTAAAGATGTGTCTTTCAGATACTTTTTGATCTTTTTAATCTGCTGTAGATAGTTTTAATGCTTGCTACTTCTTGTTTTGTCCTCTACTTGTCCAGTTTCCTCATTTTTTTAAGGGACACAATGCAAGATATGCTAGGGTTTCAGCTAATAGCTCTTTGCGACTCGCCAGTCACAGACACAACAATATTTCATTCCTTGAGTTAGGTGCCATTCTTATACTTGAACGATTCATAGGTTAATGTAAAAAGACTTAACAAAAAACAAACAAAAACAATTAAACAAAACAAAAAAAACCCCCTTCCTCTTAAAATGGTCTGGTACAAGAACCAGACTGAAAGTGAGTGAAAAAAATGTCTAAAGAACAATATTGAAAGACTTTCAGAAAGCCTGGAACTATCATAAAGATCCTCTTAGAAATTACAAGAAAGTCTGGCTCCCAGCAACCAAAATATAAAGAAATAAGGGGTGGGCGTGTTATAACTCAGAGTCTTTTAAATACCGTCTGACAAGCTGCTCCTATGCACAAAATACTAAAGACTGATTTCCTAGCAAGCATTTTAAAACTCACTGAAAAATCCAGGATAAAATTTGTGCCAATGTTGGAGATGTAAATCTGCGGTCTGCTCTACATTCTTTACCTGGTCGTCCTTCTGGGCTCTTCTAGCAGGGGGAGGTTTGTGGAAAATAATGTTTATATTATACTCTTAACATTTAGAACCAAACAAAATATTGTAAGGTGTGAGATGAATAAGAAAACCATGAAAAACCTGTCAGTTATGAGGGTGACTGGAGTCTGTGAATTCTCACTCTGTAGTCCATTTCATATCCTACTTTGCTAATGGACTACAACACAGGAAACAGATTTATAATCCCATCATGAGGGATTGAGAGGCAATGCTTTTGACAGTTCATCCAAATAAATTCACCATGCACCACATAATGAGACAGAATTTACACATTAACATAACTGGGATACACTGGTGGCGAGTTAATTCACTAACATTTAGAAGCCAAACTGGCTGTTAATTAATTAGAGTAAAGAAACATACCTTTGCTTTCTGTATATTACTAATGTCCGCGGCGGTCACATGACCACAATTCATCTGATGTTGTCCGTCATTTTGAATGTGTGACAGTCACACAGACAGCCCTAGTCACACAGGGTTAGAGACCAATCCAGCACCATATGGCAACCACTGGTTGTAAGGGAAAAATGATAATGCCCCAAATGGTTGTGGTTGCTGGAGATTGATCACAGTTGCTGGAAGATGATTGCTAAAGCCCCATTGACGCAGTTCTAAAGATCGGTCAGTGACATGCTAGCAACCATCTAGGAAAAACATGTATTCCCCAACCGGTTGGCAGAAACCTCCTTATGATCGATTGCATATTGCCACATAGTTTTAAAGAAAATGATGGACAAGCTGTAATGAAGTTTGACGTATAAAGTTCTGCCCTTTGAAACATGTTAGCTGCAGCGTTGAGACACAACCTTTAATTTGAAGGCAGATCTTCTCCACTAATCATGCAGTTTAGTGGAATATCACAGATTATCAGTTATAGCAGATAATGATGTGAGAATTAATTATATAGATTTTTTGCAGTTGTATACACCTGCTCTGTCTAATCATTAGTCAGTCCTGTGCCCCCTTTCTTTCTAAACTGTCAAATTAACTCAATAGATTTCAGTGGATTTTATAAAAAAAATGGAAAATACGCTTGCAGTTTTTGAATATAGGTTACTGTGCAGAAACTAATAATACTAATATCAAACCAATTCTTTGAAGTAAAGTATGTAACGCAATTAAAAAAATGTTTAATGATGAATGCCAGAAAAAAACTCTTTAAACTTATTTTTTACATCTGCTAAAATATTCAATGCATACATATATCAAAGGTCTGTCTGGAAAACCTGCATTCATCCATCCATTTTTTTCTGCTTACCCAGTTCAGGGTCTTGGGGGGCTAGACCCTATCCCAGCTACCATGCACATGACAACCATGCACACCTATGGGCAATTTAGAATCACCACTTAATCTAACCCCACTGTGGGAGGAAGCCGGAGTACCTGGAGAGAACCCATCCATGAGATTTTACACAGAAAGGCCTCAGCCAGGTGGTGGATTCAAACCCAGGACCTTCTTGCTGTGAGGCAACAGTGCTAACCAGCGGTCTGTCCTTGTGTGAAATTCATTTTCTCAGGGGAATTCTGGAAAATCGGGGAATTCTACAAATGAGTCACATAACAAAAATAAAGCAGAATGTGCTAAATAAACTTTTTCGTACATTCATTTTATTTAATTGTTAAAAGACAAGAAAATCAACATGAACTGGAAAGAAATAATATTTTTAGTCAAGAAAAACATGGAAAAATTTTCCAACCTGCCTCCCTTTTCTGCTAGCACCTTCTCCTAATTTTCTTCTCACTCTGCTTTCTAATTTAAAAAGCAGAAATTATTTACTGGTGTGTGTGTCTGTGTGTGTTGGGGGGGATGAGGGAGGAAGAGGAGAGGTGGAAATTCCCTCTTTGGATCCAGGTCAGTTACTTCCACATGTCCATCTGTCTGACTGACTCACATTGCTATCATACAGTTGAGACATAAGTCAGGTGATACATACGGATTGTTACATACTTATATGCATATATCCAAAGAATGCATTTAATTACGCAATATTTCCTAGAAATTTCCTGTGGCGTCTCTAACAGTGCATTAGTGATATTTAAGCTTTAACATGTGCAGGCATGTACAGAATTATATCCAGAAATCTTCATGTCCTTTGGCTCAAGAGGGAGAGAAGTTTGTTCACTAATCAAAGTGCTGCTGCTGTGATCCACATTCTGCATTCTGATGTGTTGATAGAAAGTCCATTATGAGTGTAAAGAATAGAATATTATGTGAATGTGAGCAAAGGTTTACAGTTTTACTATTTATTTTAATGACAACGAGACTCCTTTAGAAACTTCTCAGTCTCAGTTGCACACACTGTAACTGCAGTGTTGTTGTTGTGTCTGTTTTTGTATGTGTGCAAATATGCCTTTGTCTTTGTGTCTGTGCGTATACGTGCTTCCCTGTCTGGACTGCAAGCCCTGTGTGCAGACATGCTTTGTGTTTGAAGATGTGTGTGAGCAAGGGTTTCTGTGTACAGATCAAGTTCTGGGTGTGTTTGTGCGTGTGTGTGTCTACAGTCACGTGTTTTTCTGTGGCTTTTCTGTGTGTGTGGGCTTCACTTTGCCGTAAGTAGTTGTTGCACATGACCTATGACGGCAACGTTCAACCTCGCCTCTATCTCTCTCTTTCTCAGTCTCTTTGCCTCTCCTACTCTCCTTTATCTTTTAATTTGATTACACTTTCACTTACCAGCATTTACTGATAAAACATTTGGTCTTTATTCCAGTTTGGAGTTTTTTCTGTGTGTTGCATGCTTTGCTACAGTTTTGGTGCCCGACATACTACAAACAATGAGTTAACGGGAAGAAGATGCCGGTGATCCTGATGGACAGAGTGCTGCTCTCACCGAGCAGAAGAGACACAAATATCAGTCCTACTTAAATACTTTAGATTATATGTGCAAATTTAAATAATTTTAGTAGAAACAATCATTTCTTTAATGAGGACGGCTTTTCTGTCCTCATTATTCTTCCTAATCTGATGACCTCTTACTCATCTCTGTGATATTTAATTTCTTCCCCATTCCCGATGCTATTACCGTTTGTCTGCCGGAACCACAGCTCGGGTTTGCGTTTGTGCAATAAAACTCTTTGGAACTTCTTTTTTCTGTTAACAGGTCTGGTTTTTATGTGTGCTTTAAAAATTTCAAGTAATAAATTGAAACTCCCATCTGTGGTTAAGTTTAGGAAGATCATGGCTTTGATTAAATGTCACAATCTTGCATGACCTTTCCTAACCGTAACCATAGTTTCAGTGCCTAAAAATAGCCAAAAAAAGATCCACGATGCTGGCGTCACCATGAAGCCAGATTTATGGTTTTCCAGAAATGTTTAATAACGTGACAATAATCGTGATATTAAAATAAAACATAATCACGTCACAATTAAGTTTGCTTTAAAAGGTGGTTGCTGCTGCAGTTCAGCTGAACATAATTTGTAGATTTCTAGGAATTTGTTGACCTAGTGCTGGGCCCTCTCCTGGGATTCTCTCCTTAAAGTTTATTTTCCCAAAGACAGAAAAGGGGAGAAGTTCCTTTTCCATTATAGTAACAACAGGATAAAGAAAGTAATTTTTTCGAATGGCAAATAAGTAGCAACCTGCAAAATTTGCAGATTTGTGAAACTTTTTTTAGCATGATTGCTCTTTGTGAGGACGAGTGCAGAGTGGGCAGTGTGTGTGTGTGTGTGTGTGTGTGTAAGCCTGTCTTTGCTTGTCTGTCTGTCAGTCTGTCTGTATCTGTTTTTCTCCTATGTTTTTAACGGCAACTGACACCTACTCAGGGTGTGTTAATGTGTGTGTTGCACTTTGTCAGTCCCTGCTCATTTCATTTTGTCTAGCATATGTGTGTTGGTCCATAAGTGTGTGTGGAGACTGAAGATCAGGTTATTAGTTCTGAAATCCCTCTTGCTTTCGATTGTGTCTATCTCGTTGTGACTCACCGTGCTGCACTTTACCTGGTTAATCACCATAGCATTAAATGTGATTAGTTTTCATTGTTGCTCTGCTTTGGTAACAGACAGTGGTTTTGATAGGGAAAGGAGAGGCAGTCAGTCAGACAGTCTGCTGTGGTGCTGAGGTCACAAAAAATGTGATTTTTAACCCCGTCTGACTTGCATTTTAGCGTTTCTCAATAAGGCTAGACTTGCTCTGTTGCCAAAAAGACAATGGGTGTTGTTGATGCACACACAACAGGTGAAACCTAATAATAACCTAATAATAATACACTTTAACATCTATTAAGTCTTTCAGGATTTACTAAGTGCATCATCCATCTTGTGGTGGTACCTTTTTGACAGAAAAAGTATGCTAAGGTCCTCAAAGACTCAGTCCTCTTTAAAGTAAACCTGGTTGAAAATAAGCATTAAAAACTATTCTCACAAACCTTTTTAGGATTATTAGAGCGATAATTTCAAGAAATCTTAACAATACTTTCATTGCAGCTTTTGGAGCATGCGGCTGATCCTTCTAACAAGTGTGTGTGTGTTTGTGTGTGTCCATAAACACAACAATGAACATTGCTGTCGTACGGTGTGGCTTAAACACACTATTTTGATTCTGTTCCATGTATTTTAAATAATAATAATATACCCCCCCCCCCAAAAAAAAGAAAAAAATAGAAATGCTATATACTGTATAATTGGTAGTCATTTATAAAAATAGACATATCTTCATTTTTTAACTTCTGAGCTCAGGTCAACAGGTACAGAATGCTGGGAAGCCCATTATTATTTTGTGCAACTATGAAAAGGTTTATTTAAGTTTGTGACAGTGCAAGACACAAGATTTCCATAAAATGAGAACCAGAGTCCAAATGCTAGTATTTTTCTTCTCTGCTTTACCAGTTTTGCCTTTTGATCTTAGATCCAGCACCACAAATGAACATTTTACTGACCCAGTCATTATTTATGGTTTGATGGTTCACTTCTGAACAATATTATGAGTAGAACAAACTGTGGCAAGCTCTAACTGGGTTTAAATGAGAGCAAACTGGACACAGGTGTTCAGACTTTAGTAGAATAGAGCAAGCAGAAAAATCAGTTAACGAACAAACCTCTTGTTTTGTAGTCTATTTTTTTGTGGGATTTTCCCCTTTATTCTGACTTATGTCAAAACAAAGCTTTATCTGGAATTGATAGTACAAGGGGTTAACCATCTGTTTTTCTGAAGAAGGATTACAGGCACTGAAGTAAAAACTCAGGGATGAAGATGAGCAGTGATGCATGAGTTGCAAACAGGCTTGTTTGCGTTCTTGGGTTGATGCTGTTTAGTATCTTATAGCAACAACTGGGATTTCATCGGGTTTTTAACAAAGGGGAAATTTACCTGAGCTGAACTTCTGAAGAAAACCCACAGCACAGGTTGTGCATCAGCAAGATAAACTTGACCTTGATGCACCTTCCATACCCAACACTGTAAAACCAGAGTAACATAGATTTGATAAGTACATATCTCTGCTCTACTTGCATTTTAGTCGAGGTACTTTTAGGAATGATACTTTGAGTTGCCTTTAAGTAGAGATACAGGCTAAATCCAGAGCTTAGTAAGCTCACCATTTCTCAAGCACCACCACTTATTTTTTTGTTAAGCTTATTTCATTAAGTACAGTGATGATAATAATACTAGCTGTGCTAGACAAGCAATCTTTTTTTCCTTCTAAATTATAGTGTGGGCGTTTTAAGAGACATCAACAAGAAAGTAAACTGGAAACAGTAGAAATTAAGGAACAAACATCGGATTTGGAAAAGCAAACTTGTTTGTTTCACGGAATAATCAGTTTTATTCACCAGTAAAATAATGAGAAGTGGTTCAAAGCACAGAAAAAATAAAGTCAGTCATGTCTTGAGGTTGTCACGCTATTAGCCACTTTTTATTTCCACTGATCTTTCTTTATTAATCTCTTAATAGCAAAAGAATTGAAAGGATTTACAGAGCAATACTTTATTTCCATCCACAATATTTTTTCTGCTGTCCTCAATTTTTTTAAATTAGCTTTTTTTGTTGACGTCTTACTTCCCTTTCCTTTCTTTCTTGTTTCCTTTAATTCTGCCACCCTCCCATCCCACACCCAACTCCTGACCCCCTTCCTTCCCCCTCTCCGTCTGTGTTTTGTCTTCCTGGTTTGTCCTTTTATCCTTCAGAGGACAGAGAAGAGGAGGACGATGAAGTTCCCTTTTGAAGTTGGCGTCTGTCCCAAAAACAGTGGGCACACCTGGAGGCCAAATTGGTGGTGTTGTCCTCTGGTGGCAAAAGTGTACACACATGCGCGCACGCATGCACATGCGCGCACACACACAAACACTAATACACACACAGTCCCCTACTCATTTTCTCACAGACACTCTCTCTCACATTCACACACACATTTCCATCCTCACATCAAAGTCCCATGACTACAGGGCTTGGAAAGACTAAATACCGTTTACCTTCAGCTCCACTGACGGACCAGCTTCCTCTCCACTTACACACCACCGGAAACACATGTGTGCACACACATAGACACGCAGACTGTACACAGAAAACTTGATGACATTATGTTTTTCAACTAAATAGCTCCTCCAAGCTATTAGAAATGAGTGCATCTTGTGTTTGTGTTTCAGTATGTGCATGTGTCTGTTTATACTTGTCTGTGTCACCCTAGACCTATATACGTTTCAGAGCCAGGTGTCCAGTTCTTGTGTCTGGTTGAGAGATCACTGTATGTGTGTCACCATTACCATTATACCATGCCTACCCTGATAGTGCTCATCTTACATGTGTTTGCAGTGTCTGTGCTTTGGTGATCTTTCACTTGTAAGGTAGTTATTCACCCTGATTACAACACTGCACTTATAACGACAGTATAATATTAAATAATAAAAGGGAGTTTTAATATTGTATGGATTTAAAATGAGAACAAATGACGATGAATGCTTTGTGAACTGGTGCTTTAGAAATGTGAATAAAATAAATTGTGTAAAATGCATCAAAGTTCTAATCAAAGATAAGAAGGGAAAATCTTTTTTTCATCTTTACTTTGATTCTTTAATTTAAACAATTTATTTCTAGTTCAATAGACCCTAACAGATTTACTATCTCAAAAGGGTGCAGTTAAAGCTGAATCCAGAAAACAGTATTCATATTTAAATATATATGTAAATATTTTCTATAACTATTCTTAAAATAATTTATTTAGGTAATGTCAAATAGGGACATAAAACATCCTGGGTTCTTCTGCTCGTGCTGACATGATGAAAGACAAAAGGGAAGCCAAAGGGATAGAGAATGAGCACAGATTAAAAAGGAGAAGCTCAGCTTGAATAAAATATAGGTAAGAAAGTTACACTGTTACATTACATAGTGTTTCATTACATAGTTTTCTATCTTAACTTGCTGGCTGTTGTACTTCATTCTAATAATACTTTTTAAAAATTTTCCTGCTAGAGTGAAAATGAGAAGCAGTCCGTTTAACAAAAAGGAGATTAGCCTACTCTCTGGGAATACGGTACCTCAGGTAGTCACTCAGGCAGTGCGGTACCAGCTGGTTCATCTACTAACTGTGATTACTGCTTGGAACCCCCCCCACATCTTTAATTACCTTATGATCTTATTTTTAAGGAAAATGTTATAGGTGTTCCATTATTATGTTTTATTATATTCTAGGTATTATTATGTATAGATTGCTATATTATGAATCCATATTCTCCTTCCATCAAATTTTAATTTTATTATTCCATAATTAAAATGTCCAGTTTCTTATATTTGTGTCAGGACAGAAAACCACTCAGATTAGAGAATCTTTAATATAAGTTAATAGTGTGCTCTATTACTGTCTTTACAGTAATTAGGGCCATTTCTATTTTCTCTTTACATAAACAACCTTTGTGATAATTTATCAAATTCTGTATTCCATCTTTATGCTGATGATACAATTATCTATTGTTCATCTCCTTCAGTAGCACAAACCCTGCAATTTCTGCAG
>VUQG01035798.1:2798-44725 GCA_015106755.1 Etia nguti
TTCAATGGGGCTCGGGCGCAAACAGAATTAAAGGGAGGCAGCAAAATAAAATCAGCAAAACCAGGCCACCAAAACAGAAAGGTGTACATGGTTACTGTGTTTTATCAAATAAATTTAGGAGTAGGAGGTTCCGTTTCTCATTGAAATGCAGTATTCATCAGTTTAATACCTCCCTGAAGGGTAACAGTAAGCTCTTGTACCTCTGGAGGCTGAACAAAAGTGAAAGCTCTCAGGGGCTGTAGTGGATCTAAGAGCCATGGTCACTGGAACCAACGTGTCCTAAATATAGCTTTGCTCTGCTTCACTCTGTATTGCTCTGCTCCATCATATTAGTCTACCGTTTGAGTTATAAGGACAGACGGCCTCTTTTTTATTCTCTCTTCCAACCAGACTGACAAAGCACTGGCATTATAAAGTGCAAAACAAGCAAGTTGGGTTTGCTTCTGCATGCGTGCAACTGTATCGGTATTTGGTTGCTAAAATAATTCCTCTAAGTTAAGTAACCACTTTAATTTGCAGCACGGCAAAAAGAAACAGAGAAACTCACAAGACCTTGCACATCTATTCCGAGCCAGAGCTTCTCACCTTCTTTACTCCAGCTAGTGTTAATTTGCAAATTCATTAGCAAGAAGTCATATGAAGATGCATTGTGCATTTGTCTTCCACCAGTTTCCATTTTCTTGAGGGGAAAGATTAACCGAGTCATAGCTGGGAGGAAAATAAACGAAAACAATCCCCCTAAATGTTTTAAACTAACAGAGAAAGAAAAGTAATTAACTGTGACCCTGCTCGCAGAATCCTTTCGGCTTCAGGATGCTACACAGACATGAGATGAAGTCTAGATGGAATTTGTGCCAGGTATATCATAGATATCAAATACTAACACTTCTTTAAAGTCCTGCAATAAAGCAAGAAGAAGGAGTTTTAGTGTGAGCGAGAGATGTGAGAGAAGAACAGACAAACACAGACAGAGTGAGTGAGGGCACTGACAGTGATAGAAACTGCCCTGGCCTCTCCCCCAGTCTCCTGAGTGGCAGGGTCTGTGCCAGCCTGTCAGCCTGTCTGTCATCACCATTGCTTAGTATTCTCCTTAAGACCATCTGCCTGCTCATTATACACAGACTCTTGTTCTGGACTGACATGTTTTCTTTACATCGACATTTTCATTGCAGCTAAAAACGTCCCCTTTCCCCCGAAGAGGGGGAGGGCAGTAATCCTGCCCATGAGGCATGCTCTGCGATGGAAGAATATTTCATCAGAAACTTTCTTTATCCTGAATGATGCCACGATATGATACGGACAAAGAAAACAAATGACCACAGCGTGTTTTATCACTGTGCCTAAAAAAAGGGCCGATGCAGTAACAGCTCTACCTGGAAGCCGGGCCCATTCTTCTCATATCTCAATTGCTTTCCCAACCAACTTTAATTTCCTCTAAAAGACGACATTATCAGAAGCCAAGGTTAAAGGAACGAGCCAATTTAATAACAATCTTAGCTGCGCTATCTTACCGACTAGAGGATGAAGCAGCCAGCCAAAACAAGATCAAGAAAAAGTGCTATTAGAAGCGCAGTGTCACTGTGTCTTTGGTGAGTTATGGGGAGTGAGAGAGATGCACGGGCAAAAGAAAATACCACAAATAAGAAGAGGTCATTGCTGGTGAAAATATGATATTACAATTGAAGAAAGACCATGCTGGGAGTGGAGAAAGAAAGCGTGAAAGCAAAATGGTAAAAGAAAGCCGTAAAAGACCTTCTTGAAGTAAGTGATGTCAGCAGTGAAAATAAACACTGCTGCCTATACACAACTGGATTATTAACTAACACAGACACATGATAAACCCGCCCGTAATTGGGTGTAAACATTGTTTTGGGTAATAATACACAGTTGGATGGAAATATTCCCACAGTGGGTGTACTTTCATGTATCTTATTCCATGTTATCTGTCAACTTTTCAAAGAGAGCAGTGGTGTGAAAGACCCCCGTGCTCTGTGTGTCACTCTCATTATAAGCCTAAAAAACAAGACAGATATTCAATTTAGATAAGTCCCCAGACCACAGTTGTCTCGTCTACATGAGACAATGCTCTATTTCTTTCGACCATGCTCCACAGAACATGGATGCCACATTGTCCCTCACTCCGACAGGGCTAGGCAGAGGAAATTTCCAATTATGGATCGAAAGGACATTGAGGAGAAAAGCGATGGAGGGAGCGAGAGTGAGAATAAAGACCACAGAGGTACCATTAAAAGGAGTCTCTCCTTTTGTTGGCTCTCCGTGTAGTTTTATATTTATCTAAACTCTGACAGAAAAGTTGATTTCCTTAGAGTGTCAGGCTCCTCGCAGCAGCAAAAGGAGGAGTGTGAGAGAGATGGAGAGACTAGCGAGAGTCACACAGACAGAGAGAACGACAGTGTGCAAAACAAAAGGTATCGGCTGCCAGAAATAGAAAGGAATGTATCATGGAGAGGGTCCTGAATTCTTCCTCCAGGCCTCCTGTGGAGAAGAAGAATAATTAGGCATGGGGAGAAACCAGATTGTGTACCAAAAAAGAAAAAAAAGAATCATCAATAGGCCAGTTGCTGCCACTAAAGCTAATAAGAAACACTCACCATTCATGTCTGAATGTTTATCATCTCATGAGAATACTTCGGTGACAACAGAAAGTGACGCTGAATTTAAAAGAAGATAGCCATTCAATAACGATGTCACCTTTTAGTGTTATTACAAACAACTGTTACGTCTGCGCTTTCTTTGTTTTAGTTCACGGTGTGCACAGCAACTCATTTAACGTATAATACGTAGCTTTTGCCTTTGCTATACAACAAATTTATAGCATGATTACACCTCTGCAGAGTTTCAAAATATAAGCTCCTATAACAAAAAAGCAATTGTTCTGCTTTGTAAGATATTTTGCAAAACCGTAGATCATCTATCTGAATTTGTCTCCTTTGATAACAGCCTAGCCTGTTATCCAATCATGCGAACACAGGCTCACACAAAACATATCCTTCCCAAAACAAGCTGTTCGGCTTGCAGTAATGAAAAGGGAGTCAACTGCCTTCAGGTGCTGCTGTGCTGATGTGTGTTGGCAGGCGCTGCCTTCACCAGTGTAGAAAAACACAGAGAAATCTGCTCTGCTGTCCTGCCTCTCTCAACCATGGAGGACAGCAGAGGCTGACTGACAGGATTTGGAGCAGTGTCTGAGATCTGCAGCCAAGACCCAGACCACAGCAGTCAGTGCGTCTCTGAAAAAGAGAGCGAGGGAGAGGTGGCTCTTCACACTCCACCGGGCCCAGATGAGCCACCGAATCTGTCATCACCAGATGCACAGTTTACGTAAATGTGTGTTGGTGTATGTGGGTGTGCTTGCCCTTTAAAAGTGCTTTTTTTTCTGGTCTATACCACTTTTATTATTCTAAATCTAATGACATATTTCCCATGCGTAGCTGATGCAGATGTGGCTACACACAACTTGATTATACTCTCACCACATAAATAGAGGAACCATGTGGACAGGTGTTAGGAGCGGATCATATTACTCACTGACTCTTTGGGGCGCCTCAGAGCACTGGAACAGCCATGAATATTTCCTCAAGCTAATCGAGGTGGCAGCATTAATATTCACCGAGTGTGCTGTGATTTACAATGGGAAAGACCATCACGGTATTCATCAGGGGGTACTCACTGTTCCCTTGGCAGCCAAGCTAGGGTCTGCATTTCAGCACCCTGGACAGTTTAAAGGGCACACAGTGGCCAGGATCAAACTCAAAGTATTAAACTGCCTACTACACCGCCTACTATAAAGAAATAGCCCTACATGCCTTCTCCCACTTGCTGCTATAAACATCGTGAACACATCCCTGTTATGCAATGTTTGTGCAGACCCCTGACACAGCAGGTAGTTTTGAATATAGGGCACCAAACCAGTGAGGAGATTTCAGACGATCCTGCGGGACCCTTCATTAATATTCATGAAGGAATCCTGGGCTTTCCTCCAGTACGGCAAAGTCTGTGTTAATATTCATAAGGTTAGGATCATTATCTGAGTGTGGAGAGCAACTTAGAGTAACCTTAAGCTTTGACAAAAATGTTTCAGGACCATGGACAGCTCTGTTTGGGAGTAAAGAGAAAAAATGACTGCAAATCACAGAATGTTCAAAAAATAAATAAATCTAATAATAGAGATAATAAAGTTGATTTAGAAAGTTGAAAGCAAAAACATTTTTACCAGACTCTAGCAGCTGGTCAAGGTGCAAGGTACAAATCCCAACCCATTAGAAAATTTCAACCTTTCAATCCATTAGTGGAACCTCATTCCTCATTTTCTGGGGAAATGCCACTACCACCAAGTTAACGTCTAACAACTGTCTTGTTTTGGTAGCTTTGAACTGAAGCTATGGTTTGCACTAAAATGAGCCGCTCTGTCAAATAAGAAAATTTATTTGCAGCTGTTGTAATAACTCACTATTTATGATAGCATTCACAGAGTTATGAGCTGCTTTGGAGAGACACAAATGTGAACTTGGATTATGGGGCATCTGGGAGTGTGTGTGTGGTAATTAGTGTTCGCAGAACTAGACAGCTGTTTGTACGACTATTGTGTTGTAAAATGTCACCAAAGTGCAGTGATTAGAATTAAAACACTGGTGGGAAATTACTGATGCATAAGAGAAGCACCAGATATGGCTCGGGTGGAGAAAACCCGAACACTTTTTCTTTAAAGACTGTGCTAAAAACTAGAAATGCAACCCAAAACCCCCCCCAATATAATAACAATAAAGTTTATTTGTTATTTGCAGTTTCCAAAATGAGCGTTATAATGTGCTTCCCAGAAACAATCAGTAAAAGAACACACCAAGAGGAAATTATAAATCAATTAAACTAGGCCATGCAAGACTCGCGTGCAAAATTAACATAAAAATCAGATGGAGTTAGACTATGTTGTACTAATACACTGTTGTACAGCGTAACACAACTAGTCAAAACAAACTTGACTGACACTAAAAGACTAAAAGTTCACGTGAATCATAAAATTAAGTAGAAAGTTAAACTTTGAAACAGTACAACTATAACAAGGTTGGTACTCATGCAGCTACAATGACCACAGCGCATCCCTCACCAACACAAATGCAAACATCCAGAGACGCGTCTTTCTTCTGAGTGAATGAAGCAGTTTTACAAACTAGAAAATAAAAGAACTCAAATTGCAGCAGCAGCAACACAGGCTCAGCAGAGGGCAGATGTCCCAGCACATTGCACAACACAGATAGCTTTATCAGGACATTAACAGAGCAGCGTAAAGCACACAAGCCAACAATATCAAGTCAGCTAACAAGTGGGCCAACTGGCCAACAAGCCAGCCAGAAAAGCACAGACAGCGGAGAGAGCCAATCAAGCCTGAACTCGGGAGCGGCTTCCTTCGGCGTGACCCTACAACTTCACCATGGCCAACCATCAGTCAAGTATCACAAAGATAAAAAAGCTAAGTGTAGCAGTTACAAACTATTGATCACTCCAGAAGAAAACTGGATTTGACTTAAGAGTTTATTTAAGGACCGCTGACTGCCCTGTGTTCTTGTATGAACTCAGTTGATTCAGGAACCTATTAGGGTCTGGTGTTCTGGCTCCCTCTTCTCTGCTAACACACACTCAGACACCCACACACCCACACAACCACCCCAACGTCCCGCACTCCTCTCACATACACACATTCATATGTAAACAGCAAGAGACAGGCTGTTCCCCTCTGAGTGAGTGCAGCAGAGCGCAAGCTGCTTAATAACTGGCAATGATGGGCTGCTCGGCCCCAGTCAGAGACCAACCTGAAGCGCTCTGCCCAGGATGTCAACTCCACTCACATCAATTACCACTGACTGTGTGCCTGCCTGCACCACAGCACTGACTGACAGCTAGATAGCACTCTGACTACTCTGAGCTATGGTGACTTTGGGTTTAGGCTTGCGGTCGTCACAATGTCAAACACCTGCTCCCACATGTGTCAAGTAGCCACTCAGCTTACGAGGTGATTCTCCAGAGCTTCTTAACTGTAGGTAAGATGTAAGGGGGGAATAAAAAATGATGAGGTTACAGAGTCAGGGAGCTGAAGTTGTGATTTAACCATGAAACAAATATGAGGTGAGAGGAAAGAATTGGAGAGAGACAGTGTTGAATACCTGTATACGGGAGACTCTTATTGTGGATTTGCTGCCAAAAAAATCTGCAGCAACTGTGTGACGCCATCATGTCAATATGGACCAGAACCTCTGAGTAATGTATCCAGCAACAACTTGCAACTGTCACAAAAATGATGCCATTCTGAAAGCAAAAGGGGGTTCAACCCGGAGCTAGTAAGGCACACCTAGTGAGTGTATATATTAACCAAAACAATCAGGGTTGTGATATTTGCCATAAATGATCAGCACTACTTCATCACAAGGGGTCACTACAGCAGGTAGCGCCGCAAGTTTGATTTGTCCGAGTTTCAATTCAATTTTTATTTTTAATTTTATTTATACAGCGCCAAATAACAACAGTCGCCTCAAGGCGCTTTATACTGTAAGGTAGACCCTACAATAATACATACAGAGAAAAACCCAACGATCATATGACCTCCTATGAGCAAGCACTTTGGCGACAGTGGGAAGGAAAAATTCCCTTTTAACAGGAAGAAACCTCCGGCAGAACCAGGCTCAGGGAGGGGCGGGGCCATCTGCTGCGACCGGTTGGGGTGAGAGAAGGAAAACAGGATAAAGACATGCTGTGGAAGAGAGACAGAGATAAATAACAGGTTTTACACTGGATGCCTTTCCTGACCTCAACAGCTATTTGAATCTCCGGCTGGCATCGAACCGGCAACTTTTTACTTGCCAAACAAAAACATAAACGACGACAATACAGAGCCACCTACCCATCGCACCACAATAATGCTCGAGAATAGATAGAAGAAAACAAGCTCTTTCCGACAGTTACCGCATTACTGAGCAAAGTCTGAATATGACTCGAGCTGAGCTGTGCTTCATATTCATTTGTTATAACATTTAACTGGTTGGTGAGGTCACTGATCTGATGCAGAGGGCAAAGGGAAAACCCCATCAGAGAAAACCAACAGCAAAGTCTGCTGGAAGGCAGAACACACACTCATAGACACACTGGCAGTAAACTAATATTTTCACTAAATGAAAAAATTAGTTTACTGATCAACTCAGTGTAACTTAACAGAATACAATAGCATCGTAGGGAATTAATTAAAATAAACCCAAGTTTGCCCATTAGCTTGGTATTTCCAGTTGCACTAATTACTGAATTACCCATATGGCAGCATTTGTAGATACAGAGAAGAAACTAGCGAGCATCTGTTTCATATGTAAAACACAAAACAAAACCAACACAGCACAGTTGTTAAAAAATCAAGTGCTCAACATAGTCTTATGACTCAACTTCTAACTTCTTGTAGCGGTTTTGGCAAAAGAATTCTAGGAGTGATGTTTGGATGTGCCACACTCGTCTGTCTCGAACCTACAACTTTTCTTCAGTCAAACAGTTTTCGTACTGCGCCTGCACATTGTTGAAATTATAACTCAAAGAAAAGTATCAGATTTTTCTGAGTTCCATTCATTATGCGCTGTCTGTTCTCTGATGTATGCCTCTGAAGTAGCTTGTCAGTGAAACTGACATCAGTCCAACCAGCTAGAGTGGACAGATTTCAGCCTTCTAATTTAGGGACTGTCAGATATCATTAACACAGTCAGATCCAACCCACTGGTAAGTTGTCAATATTACCACAAGTCAAGGATTAGGTGTTAAATTAATATTGCTGTTAAGAGAGTAAGTATTTAATAATGTTAATGTTAAAAGATTTGCCAAGTGTTATTTTATGTTTGTGTCTTTATCAAAAAAATCTCCATGTGAGAACAAAGCAAAGAGTGAAAGCTTCTGACTATGCCGAGTATTATCTGTATAGTGAAAAACTAACATAGCTTAAGCTCCTTTAACCCAAAAAAGAAACCCTACTGCCTAATAAGGAAAAACACGAGTTCATTACACTGAACATGGCTAGTGTAACTTTAATTACATTGATGTGTAAGGTTTAGGCAGACATCAGTGACCATGCTCGCAGACAGTTTTGTGTGCTTATACCGCTTTAGCACCGCTGTATGTTTTCTGTGTACGTTTTCACAGAGCAGCGTTTCTATTATAAGCTTTTGAGAGCGATTCCTGTGGGTTTGTAGATAATGATTAGAAACGCAAGGCTTAGACTACATGTTCTGCTGCTATTGTTCTTGCAGACCCTCAATAAGATAGTTCAGTTCAGTAGGGATTTCCACAAGGTCCATGTTGATCACATCTGGCCCTGCTCTGGCGCAGGCCCTTTATGATAGAGAGCAGGAGGGTCTCCCATCTCTCCAGACTCTAATATACAAGACCTGCTCCTTTTGAAATTGACTGTGACCTCTGCCACACTTGCAATGGACTAGTGCTCTCAACTGTATGGGATTTCTGATCTCTCTCTGCCGTTCTCTTTGCTCTCTTATCAGCCAACTTCTATTTTTCTGCTGGGATATTAAAGTGTGCACAGTGACACTGGCACACTCATGAACACTCACTGCTTGCCACAGATGCACTTACAAACACATAGAAACTGATGCTGATGCAATGGCGCTATACTGCACACACGTGCTAGCACTTTCTCTAGACTCGGAAGTTTAAAATATAACAGACGCTTTCTGGCATTCTGGTGTTCACTTGCACATGAAGGCACACATTGGGAGTATGATTAATTATAGTGCACACATTAATGCCGACACGTGACACTTTGCATTTGAGCACACTGTATGGATTCATGTGCTGCACGGGTATCATTGTTGTTCTATTCTTGTTTTTGTGAGCACTGTTAAATGCCAGACATTGTACACGTGTGTGTTTGTGCTTTTGTCGATATCTTTATAGCTAAAGGTTGGGTTATGCACAAGTGTGTGTGTGTCTGTGTGTGTGTGTGTGTGTGGTAAGGGGGTAATAAATCATGATCTGAATGTGGACATGGCTGGGTATGAAACCTCACGCTCTTGCTGCCACCTCAGGCAACTGCTGCCCTATACCAGCCAACCACCGTCACATTTCACATGCGCTCTAATCAACAGGGGAAAGTGCAAATGGATTAATATAGTTAGACGGCTAATGCCACAGATTACGGTGCACAGCAGCCTAATATGAAATGTATGTGTTGCTCCAGGAGAATGATTGGAAATGCTGTTGATAGATAGAATGTTCTATTAAAAACCAGGCAATGCTATCAGGATTTACAATCTGACACTGGTCTAAAATATGACTCCACCAGACATGGTGAGGGTAGCAGGTCATTCTTTGAATGAGCTTATTCACTGTGCACAAATGTCAAAAACAGAGTTACTTTTTTCCACAGTAAGACACCTTTTTATTTTAGTTAACCAAGCAACTGGGCGTAATGCAATCAAGGTTTTCTTTGGAGGGCTTGGTGGTGTCTGGAGTTTGGATCTTAGTGCTTGGTTGGGGGTTTCAAAAATCAAGAGTACTGTATAACATGTAAATGAAAACAAAAAGTCATGTTTTCAAATAATTAAAAAATTGTTTAACTGAGAAAAAAACCTAATTGACCACCGTCCTAGTGGTGAAGGAGTTAGTGAGCCCAGTAGCTTCATCGTCAAGGGCAGCTTGCCCCTGGTACGGTCAGGGTCATAGCTAGTTGTTGGACGTCTGTGTTGACCACAGTTTGTCCACAACGGACACCAAGTTCAGGCAAAAGGGTTGTTGATCAATTTTGTGACTGTATTATCAGACCTCCAGGTGTTTGTCTTGAACACTCCAGGAAAAAGAGGAGAAGAGCTCTGGGCTGATCACCACCTGGTGGTAAACTGGAACAGGTAAGGGTGGAGTATGCTGGACCCAAACATGTAGTGAGATTACACTGGCTGCAGCTGTCCCCCAGACAGAAGGCCCCAGACTGCAAGACCTACATTTCTCACCTCCAGCAGTTTTGAAAGTATTCTGAGGAAGGCTGGGGATAGTAACTGAAGCAAAAACCTGGGTGTGGGAGGAGTTTAGTTAGGCCACAATTTCGGGTGTCCTCGGGGCAACTCTGGCATGTCAGTAGGGGGGAGCGGCTTCCTGTTCACACAGCACACAATGGTGACAATGTGCTGCTGACCTCAAATGAGGATATATCCAGGCAATGGAAGGAATCTCCTCAATCCCACTGACAGACCTTCTGTAATTGGTAAATGGCCTGTTTTTATATTGAGCTTTTATACTCTGAGTAGAAAACCCATGTTGTATGAACTAAAAGCACTTTATACAACATGTGTCAGTTACCCATTCTCACCAGCACTTTTATTTTTTATTCTAAAGTGCTTTCCATCTAACATTCACACTCCAATGGATGCATGTTAGTATCTTGCCCAAGGACATTTGGCAAGCAGAGTGGAACCACCAACCTTGTAGATTAACAGATCACCTGCTCTACCCCCTGAACTTCACCCACCCTGTAATGGAACGAGTCTGGGGACGAGGGGTTATGACTCCCCCATCACCCATGTCACCTACAGGCATCTGACATGTATACGTGCTGGAACCCTCCTAGGTGAGGTATTTTGGGGATGTCCTAATGGTTGGAGGCTCCATGACACATGTAGGACATATAGGAGAAATTATGTTTGTGGTTAGACCGTTGCTTTTGGACGCTGAACCCAGTTCAGCAGGAGAAATGTTTATGGATGGATGTTTAATTGAAAATAACACACTGTTGAAACTAAAATATTGCACTGTTTGCAAACAAATTCATTTGGAATTTGATACCAGCAGCCCAGTGTTGAGAGGAGCATGTTTACCACTGCGTTTCATCACCTCGTCTTTTAAGAACACTTTGTGAGCAGTAGGGAGCTGAGGAGACAAATGGCTGAAAGCAATTATTTTACTCCATTTTCCTTGAGGATTTTAGCTACTTAACAGTTCGGGGCCTCATTTGTTATATTTTTCTGTTCCATTTTTTTCTTGCTTAAAATGGGTCTTTGGGGGGTTGAGTACACATGCAAGTATGATTGGTCTGCTTACAGTTAAGACATTGAGTTTGTGTCACCTCACCTACTCTAACCATACCCGCAGTCTATTTTGCTATTATTTTTGTCCATTTGATAAACAAAAACAACAAACTACTTTATTCCCAAGGAAATTAAACCTCACCTTGTAATAAACTTGTCCTATTTACTTTGGTGGAGCACCAAAACCACTGTTGTGGGTGCCATTAATAAGTGGTCAAACTTTTGCAAAATCATACAGCTCAACATCTTCATCCAGCCAGATCTGGATTTTAATTCCATCATCAGGACCACAGGAGGCCCAAGTCTTGCTGCAGGGTCACGCTGTGACTCTATGTACAGAAAGTTGTTGAGCCACGCTATGTGCAATAATACACCCACAGACTGTCACAAATGCTTATTCTGATAACACGTTGTATGGTGCTTATCTGTTATTGTCCAAAAGTACCATGCTAAATTTTGATTTATCAGACCACAGGAAAGCTTTCTGCTTTTCCTTAGTTCATTTTAAAAAGGGCCTGGGCCCTGAGGAAATGGCAGCATTTCAAGAACTTGTTAAATATTTTTTCTTTGCATAGTAGAGTTTCAGCTTGCATTAGCTAAAGGTGTTCACTAGCACTGGCACTTTAAATTCTTTCTTGAGGCCAAGCAGTAATTTTTAAAATAAGTTTGTCTGATTTCTTTTTTCCTTTGTGTAGTTCCATCTGGTGCCTGAAGCAGTTGGCAGTTTAGCATTGGATTTCTTTGGGTCTTGTCCCCTGTGTACACAGATTTATTTGGATGCTTTGAATCTTTTGATAACATGTATGAAATACATTTCAAAATGACATGTAGACAAATGTTATTATTAGTTGTTTAAATACTTGCCTCCACAGTCTTTCAGAGAGTGGTGAACCAAGTTAACTCTTCAATCATTCATCTTATTAAATATGTTTGAGATTTACATGGATTAACTGAACGTTTGAAATCTTCCCCTTTGGAAAGGGCAGCTTTTGTGATGATGTAGTAGGTCCAGATCCTGTCTAGGATGTCTAACTTGGAGAATTTCAGGACCAATCATGCAAACACTGTCTACAGCAGTGACTGTTGATTTTTAGGTCATTCCCATCGAGAATTTACATTTTTAAAATCACTTTTTGTGTTTATTCGGCTTAAGGTACTCTGCAAAAACACTTGAGTGCAGCCACTAAGCCCTTCTATAGCAGGAAAAACCCTGCAATTACAATAAACCCAGTCTGCCCTTTAAAACTCTCTGGCTGACACTCTTTAAAAAACATATTCATCAGTTCTACAGCTCAACTGGATCTCTGAGGAAACCCAGCAAGTAATCAACAGGAAGTCAGTAATAAATATATTTTTCTATATTAGTTATGCGAGGGTGTGTATCAAGGGGGCACAGCCCTGTCATTTTGGACGATGGCATCGTCCGTTGTTCCAACCCTGGTGATTACAGTTACTTTTATGCCTGCTCTGTGCATTAGAGTGCATTTTCCCTTGAAATGCAACAGGCAAACAAAGAAAAGGGAACTCCGCTGTGTACCTGTTCTGCCTCTAGGAGACATGCAGATGCTTTGTGTAAAGAGCTGAGCAGATTAGCACTTCATTACCATGGTAGATTGTTTAACGAAGACACTAAGGGAACTGAGAGGCAGCTGGATTATGACCAAGCCATGTTTTCCATTTAGACAGGATTATTACCTCAGACTGCACACCTCGTATTGGGAATATGACTTAAAACTGAGGAAAACACCAATCAGCCAATCATCCTACGTTACTTCTAGCTCCCTTGTCTTACGATGTCTGAACTGACAGAAAACTTTGCCACCTACCAGCAATATCAAAATTAAACAACTTCAACGGCATACATTTTTAAACTGCTGTATTGATGGTTTCTACATACCCCCAAATACTGTACAGTATGCAAACATTGATCTGCCAAAGGGTGGTCATTAAGTATGGCCATAATATTAATTTGGCAATGGAATAACAAACCTGTGGTCCTCATACAGACTAAATCCATGGCAGACCTACTGTTTACAGTACAAATTATTTACAGCTCCAAACAATCTCTAAAGTCTGCTGCCAAAAACGTGTCTGTCTAGTTAAAGGCTAGTTGAGTGTCACAGTCTGAAAAGAACTGTGAGCAAAATGCATTAAGCGACAACATGCTTCTCTGGATGCACCATAAAGTGGCTTTATTGTATTCTGAGCAAAGGGAGGATATGAGAATGGAGATGAGGTCCAAAGGCAGTCACAGGAAATGAGTTCTGTTTGTCCTCTGTGGCACCAGGTACTTCATCAAACCTGTGTATGTGAGATATATTGTATATGTTACAGGGACTCTGAGCACTCTGGAAACATGTGCATAACTATGAGCAGACAACCAGACACGGCAGCAAAAGGCGTGTAATTATCCTCTTTCTGACTGGGCCCCATCAGAGACAAAATAGTTGAAACACATTCAGACAGATCTCTCTCTCTATATATATATATATATATATATGTGTGTGTGTGATCAGATATATGCATAAAAATGCCTCAACTGAAAAATACGGACATTTCATGAAGACAAAAACATAGATTATCACTTTAGCTACCGTTTATTGATTAAAAACAGAGACAGTGCACATCAACTAACATGCGCACTTTGACAATACAGGGAATTTTCTTCTGCACTTGTTCCTGCACTTATTGTAACTCTAAAGAGACATTCTTTATTTATGATTTACTCAAAAGACTAACAAATTGCTCTTTTGTTTAGCAGCCAACAATCACTCGTGTTATTTTTTCAGTAAAACCACAGGGCCCACATATTTAAAAAAAAAAAAAAAATGTGTGTATATGTGTCTATATATGTGACAGAGTCTCTCTTTACTCTTCTTCCCATTGTCCCTTCATCCTCTGCGTCTCACGGGAGCGAAAAGGGAGAGGGAGACTGCAGTGTTTAAAGTGGGCCGTCAGTCAGTCTCCCTGGAGTTTCCCATCCTGTAGGAATCTCATTATCAACAACCACGGGCACATCAGAGGCGAGGGATGCAAATGCATTTGTGCGTATGCGCACACACAAAAGAGTGTGTATCTAATGTGTTCATGTGTAGAACGTAGAAAGTGATACAAAGAAGGCAAAAGACGAAGAGGGAAAGAGTCTGTTCACACAAGAGGCCATCATTTTGTATAATCTCAAATACTAACATGTCTGCAAGGAGCCATTTGACTCATAATGAATGCTGCTCAGTCTCAAAGATCCTACTAGCAAATAGTTAAGCCAACCCACTGTACTGTGCAAACGCAGGCCACAGATAGCAGTGGGGAAAGGCACTGTTTCATTATCTCTTTGTCAACCTAACCTGTTCACAAGTAGGAAAAACACTGGTGGCTGCCAGTGCTATCCCTCAGCCTCCTAGTAGTAGTAGACAGACCTATGGTATCTGTCTACTACGTTGCCTCGTTATTTTAATATTATTATCGTTATTTGCAAGATTTTCAGAAAACGTGACCTCTGACTTCTGACCTTGAGATCGAGGTCACTGAGATTTTTCATAGAGGCACCTGTGGTATCACTTTTAAAATCCTATGTTGCCTCATTCTTGAGTTATCAACAATATCCCATCTACTCTACTCTATCTTCCTCTACTGTGCTCTTTTTTTGTTGTTTGTTGCCTTAATAGGTAAAGAAATAACTGGCAAAAAGCGTGACAGTTATCCAAACCATAGCAGACCATCGCACTAATAACAGCCTAGAAAAATAATTAAGGTTTTTAAATGATTTGCACTTTGGTCACATAAAATCTCCCACTGATAATGACTATCTGATGCAAAATTTTTGTAACTCTAAAAATCTAATCTCAAAGCAAGATCAGACTGAGAAAAAGAGAAACTGTGCCATATACTGGTAGAGTTGTTTCCTCCTGATGTTAGCAGACAAAAAACATATTGTTCTGTGAAAAGGCACCTTTACTGATTCCTAGTATTCGTAGGATTTACGTTGCATCACACAGAGGGCAAAACAATCTGCCTTCCAGCTATTTTCACCAGCTTGGCTTAGTCAAAAATACCAAACAGTTATTAAATCAAACCCATCGTCAGTTTGTTCACAACTAGAAGCAAGGGACAAGTGAGAGGAGTAATGTCTGTGCCATCTCTCAGTTAAAAACAAAAGTCATATGGATAATGCTCATTTGAAAGAATTTGAGTGGACACAGACTTTCAACTGATGATTTGAAGCACTGACTTTAAAGGGCAGCTCTACCACACAGCAGATACATTTCATTAATCCTTAATTTAAATCTCATTATTATACAATAACTTCTTTCTGTGTTAAGGTAATTAGATCTGGCCTAGCATCTAGCACAATGTTACTCACCAGAAGACTAGGTAACTGGTTAGTTCAACTCCTGAGGCAGCAGGATTTCATGTAATGCTTCTTCTCTACCGTAAAGGGATTACTAGACCTTTAGTCAATAGTAAGCAGATCAGACTGAGCTATGTGTTAGCAGACACCACACAAACAGGCCAGCAGCTTTAATCCAACTAAATATGCACACTCCCTCAAATAGAATACAAACGTAGAAGTAAGACTTCTCATTCATGACACTGTACTCCAAACCGAGTAAAATAACCAACACTATATACACTCACCAGGCACTCTGTCAGGTACACCTGGGAGTATCAAATCAGCCAATGACATGGCAGCAACTCAGTGCATTTATCCATGCAGACATGGTCAAAACGACCTGCTGAAGTTCAAAATGAACATCACAATGGGGAAAAAAGGTGAGACTGCTCAGAGAATAGAAAATACAGAGAAGTGTTACAAGAGAAAAGATCCAGCTCGCAGAAGTTCTCTATAAAAAAAAAAAAAAGGCTTTGTTGATGCAAATCAGAGGTCAGAAGTGAATGGCCAAACCGCTTCAAGCTGATAGGAAGGAAACAGTAAATTAAATAACCACTTGGTACAACCAAGGTACGTATGCATCTCTGAACAACAACACGCCTAACCTTGAAGAAGACGTCTTCAGCCGCAGAAGGGCACACCAGTGGACACTCCTGTTAGCTAAGAAGAGGAAACTGATGTTTGGTGTGGGTGATATTTTCTAGGTACAATTTGAGCATCTTAGCACCAATCCAGCCACAGCCTACCTGAGTGTTGTAGCTGACCATGTCCATCCCTTTATGACCACAGTGTACCCATCCTCTGGTGGCTGTTTCCAGTAGGATGATGCTCCAAATCTAGAGCAACTGTATAAAGCTAGCATGTCAATATTGGCTCAAATCTGTGAGGAATATTTCCAGTCCTGAAGGCAAAGAGGGGGCCAACCCAGTAGCAGCAAGGTGTACCTAATAAACTGGCTTATTATTGGCTACTGAAAGGAACATGTACAGATTATCTGTTGAAGCTGAAACGAAAAGGAATGCAGAGCTCAAATAACATAATATTTTGAATACAAAGTTATTTATTTCCTATGTTAATTTATTGGGTCTAAAATGCATTTTGCAACAATCACGTTGGAACTAACACGTAACAGTGAGGAATAAATGGCTCCACGTTCAGAGAAAATAATTATGTGCCAGCTTATTATTGCCTTTTTTAAGCTTTGAAAATCAGTACAGTCAGTGGATCTAATTCTGGGAACATTTTGTCAGAGGTGCCATTGTGTTTTTACCACACTACAAGCAACACAGGTAATATCTCTGCAAATTACACAGGATGGTTTTCACACTGGGTGAAGCCAAAGCCAATAATGTGCTTAAAATATCACAACAGCAATGATTTTGGCTGGAGGCTAGATAAAAATAAATCCTGCTATAATTGGCAAATTTATTAAAATGACCCACGTGCGGATACCATTAAGTCTACAACCTTAGTGCTACCTTTAATGTCCGTGCATACACATACACATGGTCCACAGTCGCGCCAAACACCAAAGGTGCTTCTGAGCAATGTTAATTGAAAGGTTAAAAGTAGTTGCAGGTTTAAGGCATAAGCAAAATTCTTTGATAAACCCTAGTGTTGAGAATGAAATGACATTAATGAGCCAGAATAAATGAGTATCACTGCTGCAAGAGATGGTAAAAGCATCTCAGTGGCTCCTTATACAACCATACCCCACTTTACGCTTCCTAGCCATTGTTGAAATTTGCAATACAACCATCTAAAAGGTAAAGAGAGCAGGTGTTTTCTTTCATTGTATCAAAACTCATTAGGTCGCTGCCATACATGGAGCAGGCATGTGAGGAAATGGTATATAAATACATTTTCTCCTCTGAGGTACTGGTCTGCACAGATGGGGGAACATTTTTGATGGAAGTCAGCTTATCAAGCCAGCTTCATCTTCCCTAGATGGTTTGTAAAGAGAAAAGTAGAGAGAGAGAGCGAGAGCGAGAGAGAGAGTGAGGAAGTAGTACAGGAAAACAGAGAAAAGGGAGCAAAGGAGAGAGATGGGGAGTGGAAAACAGCCACAGGTCAAAATAAGTTACAGGACAAGAGGACTGTTGGTCGTGTCAGATTTACAGCTCAGTGAGGGTCATCCTGTCACAAAGCACACAGCTGGGGGACTCACCTTGATCGGGAGGACCAAAGTTGACTTAAATTTTCTGTTTCCTCTTTCACCTGACCTTAAACTATACCCTCAACGCTGCACCTCTGAGAAGTGTTGACTTTTTTGCTTCACATTTTGTTCACATTTCAGCCATCACAGCACAGCATAGGTTTGGATTCACACAGAAATACCTACTGGCACATTTTAAAATCGCGCACAATCCACTTCTGAATTAGTAATAAAATTCAACTGTAAATGAGTATAATGGGCTATTATGCAATAATGAAAATGAAGTGTGACTTTATGATGAAAAGTCAAGATTATAAAAACAAATGACCCTGACAGTAACAGCGACTTCTAAAATCGCTGACTCTGGCTTTTATACTGCAGACATATTTGCTTCATTAAGCTGAGAAGGTGAGATCTTGAGTTCAGGACTGGCACGCTGATCTCAATGAGCAAGCTGCCAAAGGTCACTCTCATAAAGTTGCTATTGTGCAAGTAAAGCAAAATGTCTTGCCACTACCATTATGTATACACAAAGAGCACCTGGGGGGAAAAAAGAGCCTTTTTAAAAAATAACAGTAATATTTCCACGGTTGACATCAAATGCAAAAAAAAGACAGAAATTATAAAATTTCTGACAGACAATCACATGTAAAATTTTAAAACATATTAGAATATATTTGCAATATTTATTTAAAAATGAGAGATAACATGTCAAATACTGATACTGATGAATTTACTTTTTTTGATATATATATAATGTTTTTTGTCTGCGGCCACACACACTGACAATCTGACAGCAACTACACTGAACAACCAAATACAACGATCCATTAAAATCCATGACTTTTAGTAGCCAGGATAAATGACATTAAATAAGTCTGGGTCTTTGTTTAATAAACCAAAAACTGAAAACCATAAAATGCTGAATTTTCTGTGTCTGCTGTACAATCACCTCACATGCTTTGTATTCATATATGATAATATATGAATGAATACAGGTTCACACATACTAATGAAAATGAATTATATAAGTGTGTGTGTTTGACTAAGTTTTGTGTAGCGGATTCAAACACTAACACAATCAGATGTCTGTCCTGTTCAGAGCTCGGCTAATATTTAATATTTGTTAACACATTTTTGTAGATTCACAGTGGTCATCAAGTATTTTGTGTTTTGTTTTGTTTTTTTTACATCCATCTGAAACAACGCGATCATATAACCATCAAGCAGTCTCCACACTCTTATTCTGAAAATTCAGCAACCTCTTACCACTTCGCAGTGGCCTTTCCTGTCTCCTGTTTCCCCTATGTGAAGGCCCATCAGGATGCTGCTGTAAGAATTATGCCTTACTTTAACATAATAAATCCACCATCTGCGACTGCAGCTGCTGATGGTGCGCTCTCTTCGGTACTTTGTGAGCTGGAGGGTCACTCCAACTGGAACCTGAAGCTGGCTGAGACCTGATGCTGCTGAAGTCTTATCCCACTGAAGCTGCAGAACATTATGAGAAGTAGACTCACAAACTCCAGTCAAAGACAGTAGAGTCTGCGCCTGTCCAAGTAATGGGACACTCAGTAGAGAGACAGCTGAGTCTTGCTCTGTTATTTACTGTCAAAAACTATATTTAGTATGTTTTATTTGTGTATTTAGGAAAACATGGGTGGCAAACACACCCTGGTGAAGCTTCAGCTTCTGTTTAAGTTTCCCTTTCAGGATGTCGGGTGCCACATTGAGATGGTGTGTGGACCATTTCTGGGCCATATTTTGCCCAGGTGCATTTTGCATGGTGTCCCAAATTTTGCAGAATGAGGAAAAAATAGATTCAATTATGATAAGAAATATATATTATGGGCATTATTCTGGCTACCCTGTATGTATCCAAAACTACCTTGCATTTCTGGTGATATGTATTTAAAGTAAAGTGATAGGAAGTAATATGACCTTGGATATATATTGGTTGCAGCAAATAAATAAGGGCACAGAGTCCTGTGTGAATCCTAACTAGCATAAACTAATCATCGTCACCTGTGACTCGAGACAAAGGTAAAGACTCAGTTCAGCAGGTAACTAGTCACCTAAGGGCTGATTTATTTTGGGCTTATATCTAAAGAACCTTCCATCTGGCAGAGCAGAAAACCATCAACACTGTAATTAAAATGCAATTACCACCTCTCTCCTCCAGTTACACAATAATCCCTGAGAAGTCTTTCCATCTGTGCCATACATACACACTCAAACATATAAACACATACCCTGAAAATGCACAAACATCCATACATATAAATACGCACAAACTCTCAGCTCGCTGCCCCTGTCAGCACTCTATGACAACACAAAAGTCTTACCACTTCCAAATCTGCTCTTCAACCCAGCTTACAGTGCAAAGCCTATCTGTTCCTCCACAAATCATCGTCTCATCCTTTTGCAAGGTCTCCTCCTTCTCACCATGGTTCCTTCAATCCTACATATCTTATTCACAACCCCCAACGGGCAGAGAAAATAGGGAAAAACTTTCAGTGGTAGACTGTGAATTCTGCTATCCAAGCAGCAGCATTTAACTTAATGATGGTGAGCCAAACAAATCTGGACTGCTTGGACATACTTTCAGTCTTGTGTATTTGTGTTTTTTTTCTGAAATTGCAAAGAAATTTCTACTCGTATTAATTAAAAACAGAGGGAAAATGTTTATACTGAGCTATCAAAGACATATCTGTGATAAATGCAGATATAGCGTTTTGCAAAAGTGATATCCAGCTACTTGGATGGTAAATAAACTTGTTCTTACATAAAATCTCAGAGAAACAGAGGAAAAAAGACAAAAACAGGTTCAGCATCTGTGTTGGTGTCTTTGTGTTGGGGGATGGGTACTGAGCTGTCCCTCTAGAAATAAAACTTTAATTACTTCTGACTGAAACTGTAATTAAAGGATACACCCTTACCTGTGTGTGTGTGTGTGTGTGTGTGTGTGTGTGTGTGTGTGTGTGTGTGTGTGTGTGTGTGTGTGTGTGAACAATTACTGCAGATGGTGCTACAGTCTGAAAGGACGGGACAACCTAACCCTGTCTTTGGCTTTGGGTGTGACTCCACCTTCCGCGGCGGTTGGAGATTGGTATACATGGTACGGACCTGTGGTGATGTCACTGCGGTACACAGCGTACCCGCATGTTTCCTGTTGTTTGTAATAAACTAATGAATTCGTTAGAAAGGCCGAGCAGGAGGAGGTGCTCGCTGTGAAGGCGTCATCGTAAACTTCAGCGACTCTTCGCTGACTTTTCCAAACAGCCAGAGAGGGCGAAGCATCAGCATGTCCACCCACTCTTCTGTGCAACAGGAAGCAGCAGGCCATCAATGCCAGACCGAACCATCCCACAGGTCTGCACAGCGCCACAGCATCTTCGTAACTCTGAATTCACTCACCGCTGAAGCGCCACACCTGCAGTTCCTCTGATGTCCAGCGGAGGCAGCACAGAGTCAGCCCACATAGACTCCATGTTCAAACAAACACGTTTACAGCCTGACACAAAGACCGTGTTACTGTAACTCGCCTGTTTAAGATCGGTAAAAGTTTAAAGCCTCGGCTCAGGTGCAGCCGTGCTCACGTCTTACTGTTTCCTTCATGCTCCACACATAAGTGTTTATGAGACAACCATGTTTAAAGCTGACACAGGCAGTAAGGTGTGTCGCTCTCCGTAACACAAACAGTCATTTCATTTCATTTAAATTCAGCTTTGTCTTAAATTTAATTCTAATTATCATTTTATACTATTTTATTTTTGCTATTTGTGCTGATTTTATCATTTTAAATTTAATTCTAGTCATCATTTTATATTTTATATTTTATTTTTATTCTTATTCAATGTATTGTTTTGGGGCATGTCAAGTGTACAGCACTTTGCTTTCAGCTGGGAGTTGTTCTGAAAGTGCTAAATAAATTAATTGCTTGCTTGCTTACAATAGCCTTTTTCTACATAAGATACCAAAAATAGCAACACAAAACTTTCCTGAGAATAAATTATTTGAAAAGTACATTAAAAGTTCACGATTTCTTTTATTTACACCACTTCATACTAAAAGCAGGATGGGTACAATTGATCACAAATGAACTTCAGACACAGAGAGCTCTCAGTAGTGTAAATAACAACACAGGCCTGTAACCTGTATTTGTCTGCTGACCAGCTTCATCAGTAGGTCAACTGATGACATCAGCATCAGCACTTGGCTTTTCAAAATGCTACACTGGACTCGTGACAGTTTTCTTTGGCAAGCATTTCTCCAGAACTTGTGTAGTTTAGTGAAACAAAAGCACACCTCTGAGACTGGAAAGGCGGGTAGCCAGTACAATGTGGGTCAAAGAGATGTATTGGGATTACCAAAACAACCTCTATAAATCCTTACACCGAAGACGTAAACAAATTAAGGCTCTTATGTGTGCTGACCTTCTAAGTGCTGTGTCCTCCAACTCAGATCATCAGCAGTTTCCGCATGCGCTGTGTCTTGGAACTAAAATATGAGGCTCTCTGCTATTGGATGTTTATTATTTTTAGAATAGAAAAACAAAATTTTATTGCCTCTAACACAAAATCAAAACCATGAACAGTGTCCAAGTAAAACAGTGGTATTCTGTTACTGGAAAACCAGCGAAAGTCTTCAAATAATTAGGTAGACAAATGTTCAGCTTCTTGCCAAAGGCTTATTAGATCAGACTGGGCGGGATTAGCTTTTACTCCAACCTATTTTCAGCTGTGCGAATTTCACAATGACTTTCCATTCAGACAGCTTTTCACATGTCTCAGCATGGACTTTTCTCAATGAGTGACCTCTAATCATGGACTCATTCACCTAAAAATCAACCAGCAACTGCATACACTGACAGATGAAATTCTGGAGCACATATTGAGCCTCAAAAACTCAGATTAGTTCCTTCCTAAAATTTATCACCTCGATTTCCTGCAGCTGCTCCTGGTTGGTGGAGTACATCTGCTGCAGGGCCTGCTCCAAGTCATGGTTTCTGTCGAGGAGGGTTTTCCCCAGCTCTGCTGCCAAATGAAGAACTGTAAAAAAAAAAAAAAAAAGTCAAGTAAAACATGTAAACACAAGATTCGGGATGGACTCAGTGACCAAATACAGACAGCTGAAAGAATTAGGCAAGTGTGTAAACATAGCCTCGCGCCAGTGCCACTCACAACAACAACTCATTGTCCCACACCGAGGAATCCAAGGCATGCCTTGTGACCCCTTTCCCCCACTAAATTATCATGAGTACTGGATCTTGGCCAGCCATGTGAAGCTGGTCTTTTGTGGGACAACTAAGTGCAGGGAATAAAAATGCAATTAAACCAAGCCAAGTCAAACTTTAAATGTCACTTACAGAGGTGGCAAAATTAACACATTTTTCTCTCAAGCAAATGGACAGAAAATTGTGTTTGAAAAGGTTCTGGCAGAAGTTGAACTACTGATGCAACCTCTTTACTTAAGTAAAAGCAAAAAAGCAGAGGGGCTGAAATGTAATCAAAGTATAAACTTAAAAAATTAGCTATTCAAAGGACATTTATACTTTCCATTTTTGTGCAAAGCTCATGTACTTTTGAGACGTCTGTGTGTTCACTGCACACGTTTTACATACGTTTTTCATTTCTACGTCTTCTACGTTAAGCGTGTGCAATCAGCACCAACAGTGCGTACACCAGCAGGATTATAAAGTAGCATTTTGTGGGGAACAAATGTAAAATAAACAAGTAAACTACCTAATAATCTTAAATCCTACTCTGAAGCCCGTAAAGTTGGTGGAGGAGATGAAGCTGCATACATTTCTTCCTAAATCTCCTCGTGTAAATGCTAAGCATTTTTGTTGTTATCCATGCCCTCTGAGGAATGCTACAGGAAGTCATTCTTTCTGCCTGCTGCCAGTGAAGGCTGCAAATTTTTCCAACAAGTTCATCTATTGAATCATGATACTAACTGATTAACAATTCTCAGTTAGTAGTTGTTTTTCTTAGCCCTGGGATACACTGGAGACCTCTCCAGGGTGTGCCTCTGCCCTGTGCAACCCCTGAAATTGGACAAGCAGAAGAGACTGGACAGATGGATGTGATAAAATATACTTTTAAGATGCACAGCTTGATTTTCCTCATCCCAGAAGGAAAATATACTTTATTTTAGGATATAAAATATAAAGAAACTTTAATTGGTTGGTCAGTCATCTATTCACATCACTAAATTATAACCTAACTCTGGATGCATTCATATAACAATACACTGTAAACAACACATTCACAAATCTGCCACACCACACACATAATTATGTTCAGCGTCCCATCTTCCTCCTCCTTGCTCCTTGTTATTCACAGTGATGTTGGTTAGATGATCTGTGTGGCTCGCTTAGAAGCACAGACAGGAGTCATGTTAGTCCGAAAACAATAAACACAGGGGGACCAGTGATAGCTTCAGGAAATCCTGGCTCTGTAGGAGACCTCATGTGGATTGCATGACTTCTGTGGGTCTGCGCCACAAGGACTTCAACGTCACTTTAATCTGTGAGCTCTTATTTAGGGGCTTGTTTCAGTGAAGCGGTTAATTTCTGTTTTTCCTAAGGATGTTACAACTAACATTTGTGATAAAAACATTTCAGCTAACTGTAAAATTATTTCAAAAATATTTTGAACTAAAGCTAAAACTATAAATAAAATGTACATGAAATGCCTTTAGTGTTAGTGTTGGTCAATTTGAAGTGATCAACAAGCATGAGGAGGCCCTGATGCAGAAGTGTATTGAGACATCTTCATGCCTGTGAGTCGGTTTCACAATGAGTTGTGTTTACATTACTAATACCTGTTCTGGATGTATTAAATATTACCTCTAGCAACTATTTTAACACTTAACCTAGCATAAAAATAGCATTAATAAATGAAAACTCAACTTTAACAAGCAAACCCACTCTGGAGACTAACTGAAACTTAACTAAAAAAATAAAAAAAATAGCTACAATAGATAGACAGCAGCAGCAACACTCATTATTTTACTCATTTAAAATAAAACATAACACGGGAGTACCACACCAGCCCACACATACACAGTCAGTCAGAGTTAGGGTGCGACCTCCGGGCTGAGCGGCTCTTACCGTGTTCGAGCTCCTGCTGGTTGTACCAACACTCTCCATTCTTCTCAAATTCTTCCTCCAAAATCATGTCGGTTAGCATTTTCAAACTGAGGGATGACCCAAAACTCCACCCGACAGAAGCCCCACACACTTGAGTTCAGTGGCTTGAAGCTGTCCGCAGTCCACCGCCTCGAGTGGTCAAACGTAACTCACATCCTCCCCGGTGTGTGAGAGAGGCTTTAAAGTCTGTTGTCTACAGCAACGTGGCAAATCACCCCAGCATCCGGCAGGAGGCAGAAATAGCATATACGAAATTAAATCTATTAATAAAAAAACACTGAACACATTTTACTTGTTTTTTATCCTTATACACAATTAAATAAAGTTACAATAAGGAATGACAGTTAAATATTTTAAAATCGGGTTTCACTGTCGTGACGTCCACGTTGCCTGACGGATATTTGTATTGACGAATTACGAAGCTGTAAATATAAGGAAGGAACTTTTTCCGCCCAATCAGATCGTGTTTCTTATCCTGAAGTCCCGCCCCTCGTGACTCTCAAAACAGCTTCGTTGGGGCAGAGTTTTCTGGTTTTTACAATGCTTGGGTAAATATTTAGCAAGTGTTACTTCCTAACAAGTGTTACTTTCATTGGAATTAGCGAACAGGAACAAAATCCGTCTCTTCACCAGACGCTTTTTTTGCCCTGTGGAATTTTGCTGTTCTTACAGCAGTATCATTAGCAATGCTAAACAACAGCAGTGTAAAAAAGGTGCTGCAGGTGACAACAACTCCTCCTCGCTCCTTGCTCGTTTAGCGACACAGGTAACTTGGTCAAGCTCTCGTGGCCGTGAAGGTGAAACCTGTCTCGAGCGTTTCCAGACCGGAACAATGAATGTCTTCCGACACCTGATAAACTTTGGGGTGAACCCTGCAGCGCTGGCTTATGCCATGACCACTCTGGGGTCTAGCATGATAAACAATATTTTCAGCTTCTACTATGTGAAGCTCTTCCTGAATAGGTACAAGATATCCGAAGGAGCGTTTCACCAATCACAAGTGAGTATCTTGACCTGTCCTTGACCAATACCTGTGAGTTGCACGGTTGTAGAGTACGATTTAAAAAGCCGGTTGTTTAAAATAATAAACAACCGGCTTCTGAATTCTTCAAAGCATCAAAAAGAAAAGATTACCCATAAGAGTGCATGCTGATGCCTTGATTTTGCTTGTTTCATGCATTTAAAACCTAAACCGGTACAGGCAGATGTTGCATGTGTCATAAAAGTATTTCAATATCTTTGTTTTCTCAGCCAGTTGCAGTCAAGAAGGCTAATATAAGCCAATGTTGATGTCGATGTCTAACATTCATGAATGACTTCTTTTAGTAGCCTAAGGATTATTGATCACGATTGAATACTACTCATAGTTTCTCTTTGCCACCATAAAAAGGATTTGCTTGATGGCACTCAGTGGACTATAACAAATACCCAGAACAATGGGAAAGTCCAGAGAGCTCAGTGAATATCTAAGCAGGAAAACTGCTGATTTACACAGGATGGGAATGTCTCTTGGAAACATTTCTAAACAAATGCAAATTCCAAGATCATCAGTTTAAACAAGTTATTCAAATGCATCACGACTTTGCAGAGGTCTATAAGAAGACCCAAACTGTCACTTAGATGATAGGAAATGGGTTATGATGTTCAGGAACAACTGAGAAACCACCAAAGCTGAAGGCTGCCGTGAACTGGAAACTGCTGGAGCACCAGTGTCACCATCCAGAGTGAAGTGAGTTTTACATCGCCATGGACTGCGAGTGTGTCAACTGAGATAGAAAGCCCCTGCTCCAAAGTCTGCATCTTCAAGTTGGACTGAAATCTGCAGCTGCTCACATGGACAAGCCAAAAAAAGATTTAATCGTAACCTGGTCAAACAAGGCAAAAATTGAGTTATTTGGACACAGTGGCAAGGTATTTTTGGAGAAGTAAAGTTGAGGCTTTCAAACTTAAGAATGCTCCGTCAGCTTTGGACATGGTGGTGGTAGCATTATGCTGTGAGGCAGTTTTGCACCCAGTGGGTGGTGCAAAATGGGTGGAATAATGAAAAAGGAGGACTACCACGAGTCACAAAGACAAGGATCAGCTTAGTAAAGACTTTGATGTGGACCAAGGGATAGATTCGGAAAATGCAAAGGATGGCATAAGTTTTGGGATTAACTCTATTTTCATAAGTTTTACAGTTTTTCCTGATGATAAAAACCTCCAACATTGTCATTCATAATATAAGTTCATAAGTGATTAACCAATGGATAAACAATTAAATGGCAGAAAGGTTCCCGTGTTATTTATTTATTTTAAAGTTTACATTTTTTTTTCATTTCTGACAGATTTCCTTGTTGTTTTTTATTAATACTTTTACATATTTCCTATCCACAGGTGGTGTACATGGTGTGGAATGCAGTTAATGACCCTCTCTTTGGTTACCTGCAAGATAACTCCAGGGTGCCCTGCTGCTCTCAGCGACGTCTCTCCATCCTGTACGGCGCTCCCCTCTACTCGCTAGCTTTTCTTCTAGCCTGGTTCCCGTGGCGTTCCTATGCCCCTGGTGACTGGTTGAGTGGTTTACACTTGACAGTAGCGCTGTGTGCTTTCGATGGCTTGCTAACCTTTGTGCTGCTGGCACAATGTGCCTTGTTTGCAGAGATTTCCAGCCATCACCAGAACAGACTTAGACTCATAAAGTACAACCAGGTAGGCCCTTCATCCTGCCGTCTATTCTCTGTATGTACCTAAGCACGTCATCCTTTTCATATCCCTTCTTATTTATTTCCCAGGTGGCTTCTCTCATTGGCTCCTCCAGTGTCCTCTTCTGTGGTGTGGTGTCCAACAACATGGAAGACTTCTTGGCCTTTCAGGCATTTACTGTGCTGATTGCTATCCTGAGCTGTGGCTGCATGCTCTACACAGGCCTCCACAGCGAGAGCCGCTTTGACAATAAAGCATCTCAATCAGATGTTCTCACGTCTGTTGATCAGACTTCGCATCCATCGGCATGCTCCTTCTCCACGTTGAAAACGTTGACATGGCAAATCCTGACCAACAGGGACTTTCAGCTGTTTGTACTAATGAACTTCTTCCAAGTGTTCATGCTGGCCTTCTTTAATAATTTTACCATGATATTTACTGAGCACCTGATTCCTCCAGATGTGCTTCCATCGTTGGCAAAGAGCATCATGTATGGAGCAGGATTCATCTGTCCACAGGTATCGTCCCACAGTGTTAGTGTTTGAGGGGTTTTTTTCCCCATAAAGATTAGAATAAATGCCTCAAAGTACCACACTGATTGTTTACTTTAATCCATTAAAGTCACATGTCCTGAACAGTGAGGTACAAAGATCAGTTTCAGTTGATATTTACTGCTGACTGCAATGATAAAGGAATTGGTAAGCTTTGGGAAATTTGAAATCAGTTCTCAAGCGGTACCAGTTTTCAGTTCTCAATTTGGAACAAGGGGAATACAGGCAATGTTAAATGAACAGTTTTTGTAGTATTTTGGGCAGAAACATTTGCAATAACTACTTAAACTATTTATTTATATTGGTTTACCACATAGTTGATAAATAGAGCTATTTGGCTGCCCACTGTCCACCTCGCTCAAATGTCAGAGGTCTAAATAAACACCTGAAATCACCGAAAAGGAAATGGGTTTTAAAATACTTGCAGCTTTTTAATCATCTGCTTTGCCTAACCCAATGTGTTGTTCATAACCGTCCTCATTTTAGCTTTTAGTACTGAGCTCTCAGAGTCTGCTGCATGGGCTTGGCTACTACAGGATCATCCTCTTCATCTTCTATGTGGAGGTCGGAATGGCAGCTGTCATGCTAGCAATTGGTCCTCAGCACTACTATTTCATGGCATTTTTCCTCACCGTTAACATGTAAGAAGTTATTGCTGGGCTTATTTGTCTTGATATGTATATTTTTTACTATACTGCATTGATTTTATTTCCTTTCGGTTTCTATGTTTTATACAGGGTAATAATTCAGGCCTCCTTCAGTCTTTTTGGGTTGCCTTTGGCTGACATTATTGACACTGACCTGCAGAAATACAAGCGCAGGTAAGAACTACAGTCTACAGTTTGGACATCCCCGTCCTTTATGTCATACCGACAAAACCAAAACTTTAATCAGGCGAGACTTTTACCCTGTGCACTATCTCTGTCAGTTATATGTAACACAGAGCAGCTGAGTTTGATGGGAATATTATTAGTATTGTATGTATTTGGCAATAGATCAAAGACATGGATCCATTCATTTTCTTAACCGCTGATCCACTTCAAGGTTGCGAGAAGCTGGAAAAGTTGTCAGTCCATCACATCCTGTATTTATTTAGAGATGGACCAAACTGGTGGGCCTGCAGACTAACACTGCCATCCCCTTGACTTGTGTCACTATCATGACTAAAAATATGAACGTCAGCACAAATGACTAATTCAGTCATTACTCAGATTCAAATATAAACCACTTTATTAACTCTGGCTGCTGCAGGATTGTTTTAAAACCTCATGATTTTACTACATAAACTAGGAAAATATGCAACATTATTTCATTTAAGCACTCACAAATATATGTACTAACATGCAATGAAACAAGTTTATGATTTAATATGTTATGATGCGTTTTCTTCTCTTCCCCGCCTCCTGTAGTTCCCCTCTCTCTTCCATGGTGTTTGGAACAAATGCACTGTTCACAAAACCAGCTCAGTCTCTGGCTCCTATGATAGTGTTAAATATCCTGAACCAGTTTGGATATGAACAGCTGAAGGATGTCACAAAGGATTCCGGTCCGAGGTACAGAGAGTTTCTTGCTTCTTGTTGACTTAATGGACACAAGTGTTTTTGAAGCTGGTTTTGAGATTATACCCATAAATCTATGACACGTGTCCTAAGTCTGTCTGTTCAGGCTTTATGTCTTGCTGTAGAATAAACACTAAAAACCTGAGGAAAAAATAAGAGGGCTTCAGTTGCTGCAGCTGCTGATACCTATGTTTAATGCAGTAGGTTTTCCAAAACATTCAGTTACTATTCAGCTTTAAACCTGGGGCTGTTTATCCCATTATAGTATGAATAATCTGTTTTTCTATTAAAATGTAGATAATCCATCTGTGAGCAGTTCCTGTATAAACTATAGCACCATGTAACAACAATCTAACTTTGACCAATAAACTGTGAGGACACTGATGGATTTAAAGCATGTTTTAGATTTTAACATATGCAGAATAAGAAGCTAATCTAAAAAATGTAAATTGTAAAATAGTAAAACAAAACACCAAAAATCCACCACTGTGATCCCTTATAATTTCAGATAATCTAGATAGATGCACATTTAAATTGAAGGAGAACAAAATCTTTGTCACCAGTTTCAAGAGACAGCCTCTCTGATTTGGCCTTTTTATTTCTAAGGTCACTGTTTATATAATTTTATAAAATTTGAACCACTGAAATATTTGTTTTCCATCTACATTTTTTTTTTCTTTGGGCTCTCCTACAGTTGCTTTGTATGGTTCATCGTTTCAATTAATTGTTATGTATCTTAGTGCAGGCCCTCACTTGATCCACTGCCTGGAAATAAAAATAAGAGTCCCTTTAGACCATCTTTCTTCTAAGTGGCAACCCTCGTAAACATAACATTTAACCAGTGGGTGGTTTTGGCTCTTACACTCATAGCCAGAGCCATGAGCACGATTGGCCATATTAGGGATAGCATTTCTCATTGACATCATTCAGAGCCAAGACGTTGTCATGAACTGTTTAGAGGAGTCTGAAGCGTGCTTTTGGCTCACAGTGATTCCTTGCACATAAACTGACTCTTGAAATATCTAAAATCTATTTGGTTTTGTACGTCCACTGATTCCTCTTTACACCATTTATAATCTTGTTTTTCATAGTGATATTAAAATGAGTCACAATCAACACGCACAGGCATGCTTTTGCAGTTTTCAGTAATTAGCATTGTTACAGTCAGGATGATTCAGCTGTAAATAAATGTAACTATACCAACACTTTGTTTGTCCTTGTTTTTAGTGCCTTGGAGAGCCTCCACAGAGCCATGTTCTACTTGGTTTGCCTGGTGCCCATGTGTGTCGCTGCTCTGCAAGTCCTGGCTTGGAGGCCGTTTTCAATTCGCAACAGTCACACAGTTGACACAAAGTATATTGATGGCTAACATCAGTATTCTCAGTATTCAGAGAATCTGGTTTAATTCCCTTTAGTTGGGATCTGGGGACACTTTTAATGACTAATCTGTAAATGAGTAATTTAAAATGAGTGTTTTTGTAAATTTAAATGAGTGAATATATTGATATATATAGAAATTTTAACAGGGAACAACTGTAAATCATCAAGTACCTTAAAATCAAACAAATCAAGGGGCTTTAAATATTTGAAGTGGAAAGAAGTAATGTTTTAAATGGCAGTTTTCATCTGGGTACAAATATATCTATATTTTATTGCACTTACTTTGATTTAAAGGTGTTACTTTACTTCCCATTCTTAAACATTTATTGGTCGTTGGGTTGGATGGGGCACAAATTCAGCATTATAATAGTTTGTCACTTACTTACTGCAGCATCCTACATTATAAGGTGGATGTTCTGAAGGGTAAAAGGTTCTGAGTAAACACTGAACTTAACTAGAGTAACTTTACTCATGCAAACATTGAAGTTGGATGTTAGATCGCTGCTTTAGCAATGAGAACAAATTGTCGAGACATTCTGGATCCTCAAAGAGTCAACTGAAACACAAACTCAAGCATCTACTTGAAGAAAAGTATTTAGTTAACAGCTTCGCATCTCTTGAACCAAAACTGGTCGTGTGGTTATTTCTTGAAGACTTTATCAGTTAAGTATCGACTTTGATTTTTTTGATCATTTGATCAGAAATGTTTTGTTTCATTTTTTTGTCTGCTTATGATGCTTTTTTATATACATCTATATAGTAGAGAGAGAAAAAAAGACACTCCATTTAGCTTTTCACAAATGCAGGCGCATAAAGTGGCAACAAAACATCAGAAATTATTGTCACTTAAACTCAAGTCACAAGTTCTGGCATCAATAATAATGATCGGTGAAATATATTCATCAAGAACAAATAATTTATTTTTTTCTGTTAACTAAATACCTTATTCTACCCAATGAAAAAGCCAAAAATGTCCCAAACCTTACAGTTAATAACATCTTTGCAGATTTAAAAAAAACAAAAAAACAAACATGATTCAAGTGGCTTACATCACCCGTATTTGATAGTTTACAGTAGAAGGAAGCCCAAAATAGGGCAGTTCATGCAGACTTTGAATGAAGGATGTTTCGTTAAATGGTGAAAACTAATCTAAGGATTATATTCCCATGTATGAATGCACATTTTAATGTAAAATGTATTGAGATTTAGGGGATGGGATATGCCTCGCAGCTGGATCAGAATGGTAAACACTGCCTTAATGTGAATTTCTAATACGTTTACTGTGATTTCTCTAATAAGAAACAACACTCTCTCTTTTCCCATGATAACATAAGCTGTATTTGACATACAGACGTGTGCTGTATTTTGTTCTATATTTTTTGGTATCGGATTCTATAAATGTGTAATGTTTCTAATTAAAAATTGTAAAAATCAATCCTTGTGGTATGATTTATGTTTTTTATTAGATTTTAAGACTATTTTTAAAGAAATTTTTGGTCAATAATGTAACAAACATTAAGCGCTATCAAAAAAGTGCCGTGACTCCTTTAGTTGAATAGTTGCTCTATCATTTCATGTCAGTTCACTGTCAGTAATTATCGTGATTAATGATTCGTGCAATAATGGGTGTAACATTTTGCTTTTTGTAGAAGTGAAATTGAGATGTAATTCCTCTAATGTGGATCATCTAATTATCCCCCTTTTGTGTTGCAGAAAGTCCTGAAAACAAAATCCTTGGAAAAAGTTGTTATGAGCAAGAAGGAAGCTGTGGAAGCACGGTGAAGACCAACAGAACTTCGAATGCTTTGTGAGAGGCGGGCTGTGTAAGAGCCTTAACGTTTAGAGAGGAAAGGGTCGCCTGTTCTGCGCTGGTGTTGTAGTTTTCATGTCTCATTTCATGAGAAAAGATAAGCAACAAGCACAAATGACTTGCATCCTTTGCAGACTTGCTTGTTTCCTCAGACTCGGAAGAGCATCATCCAGCCGGTGTTTAATGGCTTTGCAATTTCCTTTCTGTCAAGATGATGGAGGTCTGAATTCATCGTTTCCTTGAATGAAGCTTAGACATTTTGATAGATGTCATCAGAGGAGCGCTGCAAGTCGTTGCTCGAGGCCTGAAACGACATTAAAACTTGGTCAAAAACAGTTAAAAACGGAATTTTCTACAAACATGCTGCGCAGAAGTTACACAATCTGTCTGTTTGACAAAATCTAACCTCAACATGCTGCAACAACAACATTTACCTCAGCTTCAGAAGAGCTTCTGCTTGCTGTTTGCTTGCTTTTCTCCATGTTTCTCTTCTTGTGCATTTCTTTCAGCACGTCCTGGAACTGTACTTTTTTATTTGCATTTTTCTATAAGGGAAGAGAGTAGTAAAAATTTATTATAAAGTTTTTTTTTGGAGGGGGGGTTAGGATTTTTTTTTTTTCTGCCTTGGTATTTACAGAGGTTTTAGTTCGTTCCTGTTCCTCTTTTCTTTTTCTTTTTTGCATCTGTGGGCTTTTCCCTATTTAGAAAACAATGGACTCATCAAACATGAATTCAAACAGAAGAGAGAGACCTTGTCGTTTTTGGATGTTTTTCTGAGGACGTTCATATTGCAGCCATACTAGAACAGAAAGGGAAAGGTTCATTTCACGTCAGCACAAACTGATTTTCAGTCCAGCTTGCACAATAGATCACATTAAAATAAATGTGTCTGTGATTCACCTTCTTTAGAAAGATGAGTGTCGCTATCACCAAGCTGTAGACGACCAAGAGGACCAATGATACTGACAGAATATTTCCCAACACTATTTTAGCATTTTCTAAAAAAACAAATAAAGTGAAGGCATTATCCTTATTTCACTGACCTGTAAAATGAGTTCTCTCTCTAAACAGTCCTTACCTCTCACTACAAGAGTTGCTCCCTCCCCTACAAATGGTGTGCAGCACCCATTATGATTTGCTGCAGCACAGAAGTAGATCCCACTGTCACTCGCTTTAAGTGAATTAATTTGTAAAGACGCTCCTCCTGGGTAGTTGTTACTCATATTAAGCGGTAGAGGGATGTTCTCTTTGAACCAGTAAAATTCAACTGAACAGCTGGAAATGATTATGCAATTGAAAACAGCTTCTTCTCCTACTGTCTTCCAGATTCTGTTGTTTGGCTGCGATATGCAGGCATCAGATGTATCCTTGCCAACTGCAATAAACAGGCAAAAGACAATCAATATGAATCACATCCAGTCTTTTACATATATTTCCTAGAGGAATTATTTACAGACGGCAAAGATATGAAAATGATCTTACCTGTGACCAACAAGTGGGTGAGCAGGAGAGAAAGCCAAAACAACCGGTCCATGTCTGCGGCTCGAAAGACTCTGAATGATCAAATGATTCCTTGTATCAGGCGTTTTTTTTTTTTAAATGGCTGACAACATGGGAAGTGGTAGACTGAACTTCCTCAGCTCTTCTAGTTCCTTCTTATTTTCCTGTATTTTGCAGCTCTACAGCGCAATTTATGGATTTGTATAAATTCAAAGCGTTTAGTGTGTTTATGGTAACATGACATGATATTATGAACTATTGTAGTAATAATATTTACCATTTAAAGTGTAAATACATTTAACTCTTTTGATTTCATGCTCTTAAATGAAGGATGGTGTCACTTTGGTGTCACTGGCGATAGGAAATCACAAATAGCCCCGTCACCCGTTATTACCCAACATGGGCAACATTTTTGCGTGTAGACACAAATGTCAACTCATGCTGTGCACACGTGATGGCGCAATCTAGGAAAGTTAGAACAATGGTTTGAATTATTGAGAATGTGTAGAGAAGTGGTGAAAGGACTCGGGCAGTGATAATATCATGCAGGGTTACGCGGAACGTAAACAACTCAGTGCAAGTCAATAAAGCTGAATGTGTAGTTTTGGTTTGGAGAAATATATATGAAGCAATCGTGCTAACACAAGTGAGTAAATTCTTTGAATTTTATTTTCACTGGTTTCATTTTCTCCACATTTTGTCAATTATGCATCTACACTGCCTTGAAAGAAGATTTACCCCATTCCTGACTTCTTAGTTTTCTGCATATTTGTCACATTACACGTTTCATATGATTAAACACAACCCGAGTAAATACAGAATTAAGTTTTTAAATGATGCTTTTCATTTATCAAGAGAAAACAGTTATCCAAACCTACTCAGCCCTGCCTGAAAAATTGCCCCGCTAACCTAATTATGAGGTTGTGCCCACTTTGACAGCAAGTACTGCCAGACGCTCATGCCACCTCCCTCCATCCTCTTCTCAATCATGACTTAACTGTGATTAAACATATTTTTGGCTTGATTACTGCCAGACCTGCTGACTCAAGAAATACCTATCTGGCACAGTAAAAATCCCCAAAAAAGCCAGCACATCATGCCACAATCTAAAGAGATTTAAGAACAGCTGAGGAACAGTCATAGACATCTATTTGTCTGGAAAGAGTTAAAAAGCCATTTCTGAGGCTTTGGGGCTCTAGTGAACCACCCGGTGAGAACCGTTATCCACAAATGGAGAAAACACAAAAGAATCCAGAATGACATCTAAAGAATTGCAGGCCTCATTTGGCTCAGTTAAGGTCAAACTTCATGATTCAACAGTAAGAAAGAGACCGGGCAAAAATGGCATCCATGGGAGGATTCCATGGAGAAAACCACTGATGACCAAAAAGATCACAAAGCCTGGTCTTACATTTGCCAGAAAAACATTTTGATGACAGCATTTCATAAAAAGAAAACCGTATCAACAGCCAGTTCTTGCTGCCAAGGATGGCACAACCAGTTATTAGGTTTATGGGGTTTACAAGTCTATGATGACCCTCCTCATTTAACCAGGGCTCATGTTCTCAGCGTCGCGCTTGTTGTGGGCGGGTCCTCTCCTGCTGTCACTCATTCTCTGGTCCAATGCAAATCTGTCTATGTGTTTTGTCCCGCCCCCTTCCACGTCGACCTGCACTCTCGCCATATTTTCAAGCCCGTGAATCCCGGTGTGTTGTGGCTCCAAGTTGAGCAGAAGAATCTTTCACACCAGGCAGCATCAAGCGTGACTCGTTTCAAAGTCTGCGTTAGCTTCTCAGCTGTGTCTGTGCTGTTTTTCTTCTCGCAGCTATGAACATCTTCAGGCTCACAGGAGATCTTTCTCATCTGGCTGCTATCATCATCCTGCTACTCAAAATATGGAAAAGCAGGTCGTGTGCAGGTGAGCACCGGATATAGCTTTAATATAAATGCTACAGCGAGGTTTTCTAATGTCACTAGTTCCGTTTCCCTTGTGTTAATCGATACCAAATCTGATCTTCTCTTAAGGCAGCAACCTCTAAGCTACCTATCTAGCAATGCTAACGTTTCCTCTTCATTCATTTGAAGCAGCGGCTAATAGCTGCTGAATGGGCTAATTGATGATGGAAGCTAAAAAGTGCTGGCTGCATCTCCATCACTAGCTACTACTAAATTTACTGCAGTTATACAGTGAAATATTAAAGTTGGTGGCAAATATAATGCAAACACATTAAAGTAACGGTTGACTTTGAAGGAATTCCTTTTGTACGTTAACCGTTCTCCGAGCTGTGGATTGAGTGCGGTCAGTCAGGTTCCTACTGCTTACTGGACGATTAAGCACATTGATGGAACCTTTAACACATATATTTAGAAGAACTTTTTGCAGTTTCTGGTTCTACTTTTCAGCACCCCCCACCCCACATCCATTCACTCCTGCTCGGATAGTTTGACTGCATAAGTGTGAGGGGCTCGATTTTTTTGGTCTGGCTTCTGACGTGGCGTTCTAGAAAGCGCTACGGAAGTAGCAAACCTGCTAAAAAAGAGTTTGTACAAAGTTTTACTCATTTAAAACTGCATTTTTATGGTTATAGACTCGCATGAAAAGTTTGGTATTAATAATAATAACTAACAACATAGGTAGCAGTGATACAGTCTATGATTATCTAAAGGCACAACGGGAAGGGGGGGGGGCAGTTTTGTTTCCCACTTTCGATAAAGATTTGTGATTGATTAAAAAAGTTGACGCATGCGTTTTGGGTGAAAGGCGAAAACCTAAAGGATGACATGTAGCTTTGTGTTAAAATGGATCTGGAGGTAATGGAAGTTTTGTGTCGCTAAAGTAATAAATAAAATATTGATTTATTTATTAAAACGTGTAGCAGCTCTTAACAGTCACTATTACACGACTCCTTATGGAGATCCTTAATGAAACGAAACAGGGAGACAATCTAACTTGTGTTGAGGAAGAGATGACTCAAAGCGAATCTGAGAGGCTGTTAATTGAACTGGTCTGTCATTAAAATTGGAAAACAACGAATATGCACTCACCCTGACATCAACATACAGTGAGCACATATAAATAATTGGCTTTTTTCATATAACATATAACATCCCCTGATCTGAGGTCCTTGATTTTAATGACCCATAACTTTGAATATTGTCTACTTGGTGGAAACTGGTTGGAAAAACAGGACTGTTTATACAGTGTCTCCTTTTTTTTTTTCTTTTCTCCACATGTTGCCCATCTCTTACCACTGCCACCAGTAGATCAGGGCACACAATGACCCAAAATACCCTTAAAAAGTGTTATATCAGTTATATAAAGAACATGGATCAAAGCATTTGACATTGTTCAGGAAATTTTTGATTGTTTTAGATTCCAAAAAGACATACAGAACGGGCCAAACTCAAACATGCTACAGAGAGTGAAGATGGCACTTGCTGAAAACCCCTGATGTTTATTAGGAAGAATATCGAGCAAACACTAGTTGAGATTCCTGGAGAATTGGGACCTGATTGTGGTTTTGAGGTGGTGCATCATGTTCTAGGCAAGATACAGGGTACACTTTGGACAGGACATGAAGTCTGATAACAGTTTTACTCATGCTCACAGATATGAACAATTCGCAGCCACTTTAAAAAAAAAAATAATTAAAATCTAATCTCCATGTATTTGGAATACATGGAAAAACTGGAGCCCCATGGGCAAACCAGGACAGGCTTACATATCTCATTATTCCATTAACCCTTTAAAATGAATCCACAAGAAAAGAAACTGTCTTGTTTTTTGAACTCTTGAGACTTCTGAGTTTCATCTCATTTCCAGCAGATGTCACTGTTCAATAAAGAAAAAGCATTATTCGTGTTTTGCCCAGACTGTCTGTGAAGCTTTGTGTGAACTGCTGAGGGATATGTCAGCCTAAACTGTGTTTCTGCTTGATATTTTTCTTAAAGGTATCTCTGGAAAGAGCCAAATTCTGTTTGCTCTCGTGTTCACCACACGTTACTTGGATCTGTTCACCTCTTTCATCTCCCTGTATAACACATGCATGAAGGTAAGACACCGCCAACAACCCAGCCCTGACTTTCACAAAGGTTTCACCATTTCTCCCAGAACACTTCAGTGACAGGCTGCTCTTTGTTGTTTACCAGGTGATCTACATCGGTTGCGCATATGCCACCGTATACCTAATCTACGCGAAGTTCAGGGCCACCTACGATGGAAACCACGACAGTTTCAGAGTGGAGTTCCTGGTGGTCCCTGTCGGGGGTCTTTCTGTTCTCATTAACCACGACTTCTCTCCCCTGGAGGTGAGTTCAAACTGCTGTATCACAGTCAAAGTGTGAGACTCATGATCTATTTCAAACCAGACACTTTGGGAATGCATTTTTAATTACTTGTGTTCCTGCATATTTAAATATCTTCTTCAGATCCTGTGGACGTTCTCCATCTACCTGGAGTCGGTGGCAATTCTGCCTCAGCTCTTCATGATCAGCAAGACCGGGGAGGCTGAGACGATCACCACCCACTACCTGTTCTGCCTGGGTCTGTATCGGGCCCTTTACCTCTTCAACTGGATCTGGCGTTTCTACTTTGAGGGCTTCTTCGACATGATTGCCATAGTGGCTGGTGTGGTCCAGACTGTCCTCTACTGTGACTTCTTCTACCTTTATGTCACCAAAGGTGGGTTTAAGCATCGATATTATTTATTATTATTTATATAGATGTGAAATATGTGGGGAAACTTTGGTTGATGTAGTCCCTCATTGTGCCCTCACTGGCCCTGAAATCATTCCTTAAATTTGATGAAAGTGATGAGTGAAAACATCCTGTGTCTTGAAAAACCTCATCCTAGAGTTCAGCCTACGCTAATCTGACTTTTCAGCAGAGCAAGTTTCCTGAAAGAAAATTTTCCAAAGTTATGGCTGTTTAAGACAAAATTCCCTACTTAAATCGAGTGTCCCGGGAAAGGCATAAAGGAGATGTTGTGCGATGATTTGGAAATTCCCAGCTGGTTTGATGGTTGTTAGCATCAATTGAACTTGTATTTTATTATTATTTAATATTCTTTCTATAATACAGAGTCAAATTATAGTGCTTTGAAAACCCACCCATCCATTTCCTTTGGCTTATCTAATTCAGGGTCATGGGGGTGATTGGAGCGAATCCCAGCTGGCACAAGGTGAAAGGCAGGATAAAGCCTGGGAAGCTCGCCAGTCTGTCGAAGGGCTTTCAGACCCATTAACACCAATTCACTGTTTAAACAGCGTTATTAGAGAAAACTGCTGCATCTGTGGAGACACTCATTTGTCACTACAGAGATGATTGGAAACTCAAATTTGATAGGGTTTTTTTTGTAAGTTTGTTAGATTTTAACACAATTCTTACTTCGTTTATATTTTTCAAGTTCCTTTTTTAAATTGATATCATTTGTTTGGTTGTTAGTTGTTACTTGTAGCTTGTTGATTGCGGCAACTTAGATTAACTTTCAGTTGCTCCCTTATTTCATAAGAGGTCATCACAGCGGATGGATCCGCATGTTTGATTTGGCACATTGGATGCCTTTCCTGACGCAATCCCATTCTCATTTAATCAGGCGCGTCCACTAGCTTGTGACCCCCTGTTGCTGGGTTTGTGTCCTTTCCCAGAAATAAACCAGGGCTCTTTTGCATCTAAGGCAAATGTGTTAAGCATCCATTTAAAAAAAAAAAGAAAAAGAAAAAAAGACTAGCAAGTGGATTGAACATGAGAAATACGCGTGTTTTTCATTCATCAACGTCAAAATGTCAAAGGAACTTTTATTCTCTGCTCGGGGATGCATCACATAGTTCCTGGAACAGTTTGAATCAAAAGAGCCAGAGGGTGTTCTTAACTGCTGTGCAAAAGCTTGAAGTCACCCAGAAAATCTCTGGTTTTTCCTGAAAACTCACACTTGTATTCATCAAATGTTACGGCTCAAATCAAACGGCTGCCCAAAACTACGCACTTGGATGTACTTGTCCTTTTGCTCTTGCGCACTGGGGGCTCACACATCTTTCTGTTTGCTGTTTAAAGGAATTTTCTAATCATCAATTAACCTTTTCACATGAAAGCTTGCATCAGGTAACATCACCCTGTTTGAATACAAAAGAGAGAGTTGCTGGAAATGAAAATGATTCATTTTAAAATTAATGTTTAATTTGTAGCATTAGTGATTGGTTGATCTTTAAAAGACAGTTTTCCCAAAGTCTTTCAGCCATAGAGAGGGAACACAGACTGAGGAATGCCCACTTTTAAGAGATCCTATATGTGTAGTGTCAGTGCACAGTGGAATAAATAAAGTGTGGCTCCAGGAATAAAGATGGCTCTCACCTGATGACTGTCTAATTTTATATCCGTCAGTGTTGAAAGGCAAGAAGCTGAGCCTGCCAGCGTAAAAAAGCATGGAAGGAGACGGCGACTCCGAGCAGACTCAGGGGGTGTGGAGACGAAGTCATGGATTCTCATGACGCTGTAGTAAAGGATGCCTGAGACAGAGAGCCAACTATCGGGGGAAAAAACACTAGTCTTCTTGATGATTACTGATGGAACTGGTAAATGCCAACAAACACCAGAGCTGAACAAAGATCAGCCCAGATCAACTTTTGGATTTCTGTGTTCAGTATCTTGCCTTAAGCTTTTTTTTTCATTGCTGTTCAAATAGGAGAAAAGGATTTGTTTTTTTTGTTGGTTTTCCTTTCTACATGTGAGGTGTATGCGCTTCCTTTTTTTAAAAAAAATGTTTTTTTAAATTTTCTTTCTTTTTTTTTTTCCTTTTTTTCCTTTTTTTAAAAAAAAACATCATCCATGGTGGTCGACTTTAATAAGTACCTTGTTTGACTTGGTAATGAAATGCACAAAATGTACAGTCTTATTAAAGCGTGAGAAAAAGAATGATTTATCAGAGTGCCTGATAAAGTTCTCACAGTTTCTCACAGTATCTTTTTTTAAGAATTCTTTTTACTTTTGCAATTTTTTTTCAAGGTATGCATATCCTCTAATACATGTATCCACTTTTTTTTTTGTTTTTTGTAATGTTTAAAGAGGTCAGCATAATTTCACACCAGCATGCTCATCATTTTGTAAAACGTGGCTTTCTAAATGAACATTTTAACAGAATTAATAGTTTGATCTTAAATTCAAGAAGTAACCCATGAAATGAATGACTTTAATGCCAGCAATCATTTTATAGCAGGTATCAGTATTTTCCCGATGGTGGCTGTCTTGAATAAGGATGCTTGGTAACGGTTTTTCTTCTGCTCACTGTACTTTGTTCTATAGCTTCACCCAGTCTTGAATAAATGCTGCATCACATTTATGGATGTCGACAGAGCACAAACTCTCACCGCACCCCCGGCAACAAACTCATGAACGCCTTCCAGTGGCGACGCGCCAGCTATGTGGATCCTGAAATGTTGGGAATGGGGACAAAACTAACCGCCAGTTTTCCCACACTGGAAATGCTTCCGTGTTTATCCTCCAGCACATCGTCACATCTCAGTTGTTACCTGTATGGCTCAGTTATTAAGAAGGTGCGATGGTCATCAGTGGGTGCATCGCTATATTTAAAGGCCTCTTGTTTCTTTTTATAGTTGTGTTCCTAAATAATTGATTCATTTTATTCCTTTTTTTTTTTTTTTAATTTTTTTACTT